>CM032379.1:5375216-5410216 GCA_019023105.1 Diglossa brunneiventris | reverse complement strand
CCGGCAGAATTCCATCGCAGCAGCAGCAGCTGCTCGGAAGCAAAAAAAAAAAAAAAAAAAAAAAAAATAAAAGGAATAAAAAATTCCTCATGAATAAATATAAGGAAAGGGGTGTGTGTGTGGGGGGGGGGGGAATTAAAAATAAAATAAAAGGAATAAAAAATTCCTCATGAATAAATATAAGGAAAGGGGAGGGGGGGAATTAAAAAAAATAATAAAAGGAATAAGAATTTCCTCATGAATAAATATAAGGTAAAGGGGGGTAAAATAAAAAAAAAAAAAATAATTTAAATAAAAGGTTGCCAAGAACAAAAGAAGAGGAAGTTCGGGGGAGCTTTCATCTCGGGGGGGGGAAAAAATGTAATTAATGCAATATCTGCCACAGCAGGGCTGGGTGGATCTGGGATCAGAGATAAGGAATTTTTGGGGAATAAGGAGAGCCATAAAACGCAATTCCTGCGCTGTCAGCACGGGGGGCTCGGGGTGGGGGAACCCACAAAGTTCCTGCCCGGCCGCCTTTGATCCCCGGAATTCCCGGGGAGAGAAAGGGTGTGAGGGGAGGGAACCCAGTTCTGAGGGAAAAAAGGCTGGTTTTGGGGGGAAAAGCACATTTTTAGGGGAAAAGGGCCTGGTTTTGAGGGGGGAAAAGCCCGTTTTTGAGGGGAAAATGCCCATTTTTGTGGGGAAAAACCCATTTGTGGGAGAAAAGGGCCTGGTTTTGAGAGGAAAATAGACCAGATTTTTAGTGGGAAAAGAGCAAATTTTAGGGGGAAAAGGGCCCATTTTTGAGGGGAGAATAGTCCTGTTTGGGCACAAAAAGCCCATTTTTAGGAGAAAAGGGCCTGGTTTTGAGGGGGGAAAAGGCCCATTTTTAGGAAAAGGGCCTGGTTTTGAGGGGAAAATAGTCCATTTTTGAGGGGAAAGTGCCCATTTTTGAGGGGAAAGTGCCATTTTTGAGGGTGAAGGAGGCCATTTTGAGCGGGAAAGAGGCCATTTTTGAGGGGGAAAGTGCCATTTTTGAGGGGAAAGAGGCCATTTTTGAGGGGAAAGTGCCATTTTCGAGGGGAAAGAGACATTTTTGAGGGGAAAGAGGCCATTTTTGAGGGGAAAGTGCCATTTTTGAGGGGAAAGAGCCATTTTTGAGGGGAAAGTGCCCATTTTTGAGGGGAAAGTGCCATTTCTGAGGGTGAAAGTGCCCAGTTTTGAGGGGGAAAAGAGACATTTTTGAGGGGGAAAGTGCCATTTTTGAGGGGAAAGTGCCATTTTTGAGGGGGAAAAGAGGCCATTTTTGAGGGGGAGAGAGCCCATTTTTGAGGGGAAAGTGCCCATTTTTGAGGGGAAAGAGGCCATTTTTGAGGGGAAAGAGGCCATTTTTGAGGGGGAAAGAGGCCATTTTTGAGGGGGGGAAAGAGACATTTTTGAGGGGGAAAGAGGCCATTTTTGAGGGTAAAGAGGCCATTTTTGAGGGGGAAAAGAGACTTTTTTGAGGGAAAAGTGCCATTTTTGAGGCGAGAGAGCTCGGTTTTGCGGGATGCAGCTGTTGCTTCTGGCCCAACCCGGTCTGATCCGGGATTCTGTGTTTAAAAACCCCACCAGTGACCCAGTCCCACCGCTCTGGCATCTCCCACCAGATTTCCTGCCCTGGAACTCCCTGCCGTTATCTCCCCCTGCTGCATCTGATCCCTTATCTCTTAGATAGGAGCAACCCTGGGTTTACAAATTCCAAGGGGGGCAGGAATGGATCAAGGGCTGGGAATGGCTTTGGGAGCGCTGGGACACCCAAGGGAAAATCGGGAATATTTGGGGGACAAGAGGCTCCTTGGGAGCAAATCGGAGTTTGATCCATCTGGACGGAGTTTTTTGGGGATCTGCAATTCCTCGGCAGGGCCGGGACGGTTCTGCTCCGTCGGGTTTGGGGTTTTTTGGGGTTTTTGAGGTGATTTCCCTTCCAGGAGGGTGGGGGATCCGCTAGGGAGCACCTGTGGGCCGGGATAGCTGCAGGGCTCCAGCTCCGGGGCCCCGCAGTGGTTTCCACCGGAGCCACAGTCAGGGAAGGGATTTACCCTTTGTTTTTTTAGGCTGAGAGCTCCGAGATAAATGACAGCTCCGAAGATGCTTTTCAGCACTTCATAAATCAACCGCCAGCTGGGCAGCTTCACCTCAGAAACATCTCCCTTTTTTTTTCTTTCCTCCTTTTTTTCTTTCCTCCTTCCTTTTATTCCTCTTTTTTCATTCCTCCTCTTTTCATTCCTCCTCTTTTCATTCCTCCTCTTTTCATTCCTCCTTTTTTTCTTTCTTTCTTTCCTCCTTTTTTTCTTTCCTCCTTTTTTTTCATTCCTCAAGTTTTTATTCCTCTTTTTTCATTCCTCTTTTTTCATTCCTCTTTTTTCATTCCTCCTCTTTTCATTCCTCCTCTTTTCATTCCTCCTTTTTTTCTTTCCTCCTTTTTTTCTTTCCTCCTTTTTTTTTCATTCCTCAAGTTTTTATTCCTCTTTTTTTTCATTCCTCTTTTTTTCTTTGCTCCTTTTTTCTTTCTTTTTCTCTCTCCTCTTTGGTTTTTCTTTCTTTTTTTTTTTTTCTTTCCTCTTTTGTTTTTCTTTCCTCTTTTTTTTTAATTTCTTTCCTCCTCTCTTTTCTTTCCTCCTTGTGCCGTAACTCCAGTTCCTGATGAAAAAAAAAAAAAAACCAGGCTCTGGATCCTAAACAGGCCGAAACAGACTTTGGATCCTAAAGAGCCTCTGGATCCTAAATAGGACAAAACAGACTAAAAAGGATAAAACGAGGTCTGGATCCTAAATAGGATAAATCAGGCTCTGGATCCTAAACAGGATAAAACAAGGCCTGGATCCTAAATAGGCTCTGGATCCTAAATAGGATAAAACAGGTTCTGGATCCTAAATAGACCCAAACACACTCTGCGTTTGCTCCTGGGCGGATAAGCCTGCTGTGAATGTGGGGCAAAATGTGGCTTTTTTGGGGCACCTGAATTTCCCCATGATGGAGCAGCTCTGGAGCAACAGGAGCAGGGCAGAGACCAAGGGAAGGAGCAGAGCGGGAAGGAAACGGGATAAAAAGGGGGTAAAAAGGTGCAGATTTTAGTGCAGATTTTAGACAGGGGGCTGAGCAGGACCCTGGCGTGGCTGTGAAGGAGCCCAGGCCTGCAGGAGGCCGAGCTCAGGGAGATTCTGGATCCTCGGCAGATGTTCCAGGGGTTCTGGGCCTTGACAAACGTCTGCAGCCGTGGGAAATGGTCCTGCATGGAAAAATGCTTCTCCTGCACGGAAAATATCATTCCTGAAAGGAAAAATGTAATTTCTGCAAGGAAAAATGTGGTTTGTGCAAGGAAATATGTCGTTTCTGCATGGAAAACGTCATTCCTGCATGGACAATGTCATTCCTGCATGGGAAATGTGGTTTATGCGAGGAAAAATGCCATTCCTGCAAGGAAAATGTTGTTCCTGGATGGGAAATGTCATTCCTGCAAGGAAAATGTCACTCCTGAACAGAAAAATGTAATGCTTGCCTGGAAAACTGTTGTTCCTGCATGGAAAATGTCATTTCTGCATGGAAAATGTCATTCCTGCAAGGGAAATGTTGTTCCTGCATGGAAAGTATCATTTCTGCATGGGAAATGTCATTCCTGCGTGGAAAAATGTCATTCCTGCAAGAAATTGTTGCTCCTGCAAGGAAAACGTTCCTGCTGAGGGGCTGAGCCTCGTTCAGGGGAGGCTGCGGTGCTGTGGTTTGGGGAAAAATGCCTTTGAGTGGTGTGAAAAAGGAATTTATGGAACAGGGGTGGAAATCAGGCTGGCAGATGGGGGTTGGGAGTGTGGGAGCAGAGAAATGGAGAAATGGAAAAATAGGGAAATGGAGAAATGTAGAAATACAGGAATGGAAAAATGTAGAAATCTAGAAATACAGGAATATGAAAATAACAGAAGGTGGAAATACAGAAATGCAGAAATATAGGAATATAGAAATGTAGAAGTGTAGAAATACAGAAATCAAGATTCCCACCAGGAATCAGAAACTCCGTGGTGGATCCTGGAACCAGCCCAGACCCCCAAAATCTGGAATATTTCACAGCTTTGTGCATCCTGACCCTTCCAGGGTGGATTGAGCAGGAGCGACCTCACCCCTGCTTGGCCCAGAGACTGGGATTTTCGGAAATTTGGGATTTTAGGAAATCCACATCTCTGAATTCTTTCTGTGGGTTTGATTCCGGGAAGTTAAAGGAGGGGAACAGGGGAGGTGTTTGTGCAAGCTCGGAGGTGTTTCCTAATGGAACGAGTGGTGACAGATTATCTGGAGCTGCCACCCCTTATCAGCCTGGTGTCTGTAGGGTCAGGTGCCCAAACCCCAAATCCTGGGGTTTGTGTGTCTGTCAGGTGCCCAAACCCCAAATCCTGGTGTTTGTGTGTCTGTAGGGTGCCCAAATCCCAAATCCCGGTGTTTGTGTGTCTGTAGGGTGCCCAAACCCCAAATCCTGGTGTTTGTGTGTCTGTAGGGTGCCCAAACCCCAAATCCTGGTGTTTGTGTGTCTGTAGGATCAGGTGCCCAAACCCCAAATCCTCAGTGTTTTCTTCCCTGACCCCATTAGTTAGAGGTGAATTTAAAGCCTTAAAACAAAGGAAAAAGGGTGGGAGATGGCGGGGAAACAAAAAAGAAAAAAAGGAAAAATCAAGAGGGAAAAGGACCATCTCCCCCTGTTCACTATCTGAGGAACACAAGAACCACTTGACCCCGCGGCCCCGGCCCCGGCCCGCCAGCCCCGGGAGGGGCCGAGCCCGGCCGGGAGCTGCACCCGGGTGATGGATCGGGCCGGACCCGGGTGATGGATCGGGCCGGACCCGGGTGATGGATCGGGCCGGACCCGGGTGAAGGATCGGGCCAGACCCGGGTGATGGATCCGGCCTGACCCGGGTGATGGATCGGGCCGGACCCGGGTGACGGATCGGGCCAGACCCGGGTGATGGATCGGGCCGGACCCGGGTGATGGATCGGGCCAGACCCGGGTGAAGGATCGGGCCGGACCCGGGTGATGGATCCGGCCTGACCCGGGTGATGGATCGGGCCGGACCCGGGTGACGGATCGGGCCGGACCCGGGTGATGGATCCGGCCTGACCCGGGTGATGGATCCGGCCTGACCCGGACACGAACCGGGCGGGCAGAGCCCCTGTAACCATCCCGGGATTGGGGTCCCGGGACACGAACCGGGCGGGCAGAGCCCCTGTAACCATCCCGGGATTGGGGTCCGGGACACGAACCGGGCGGGCAGAGCCCCTGTAACCATCCCGGGATTGGGGTCCCGGGACACGAACCGGGCGGGCAGAGCCCCTGTAACCATCCCGGGATTGGGGTCCCGGGACACGAACCGGGCGGGCAGAGCCCCTGTAACCGTCCCGGGATTGGGGTCCGGGACACGAACCGGGCGGGCAGAGCCCCTGTAACCATCCCGGGATTGGGGTCCGGGACAGGAACAGGGCAGGGAGCCCCTGTAACCATCCCGGGATTGGGGTCCGGGACACGAACCGGGCGGGCTGAGCCCCTGTAACCATCCCGGGATTGGGGTCCCGGGACACGAACCGGGCGGGCAGAGCCCCTGTAACCATCCCGGGATCGGGGTCCGGGCCGGCGAGGGCAGCGCTGGCCAGAGGTGGCCGCGGGGCCGGGGCCATCGCTCAGGGCTGCCAGGGGAACATCGGATATCCAAACACCGCCCAGCGCTCCCCACGCTCTACACTAAATATTTGATGGGCTCGTTTGATAATGTTTATTTGGATTTGCTCCCCACCTGCGGGAGGGGCGGGGAGAACACAAATAAGAGATAAAAAGCACTCCCGGGGGATCTCTGGGGATTTGTTTATGATTTATGAGGCAGAGGGAGAAGGGGTTTGCTGTCGGGAGCGGCTCTGAGCTGGTTCGGCGCCAGCGGGGAAGCGCCGGGGTTGGGGTTTGGGAGGAACTCGTGCAGACCGTGAGGGATTGAACACCTTCGATTTAATCGGGATTGAATCGGCTCCTCCGCCTCTGCCGGGATGGGGAAAAGGAATGGGAGGAAATGGGGAAAAGGAATGGGAGGAAATGGGAAAAAGGAATGGAAGGAAAAGGGGGAAAGGGAATGGAAGGAAAAGGGGAAAAGGGAATTGAAGGAAATGGGGAAAAGGGGAATGCAAGGAAATGGGAAAAGGGAATGGAAGGAAATGGGGAAAAGGCAATTGAAGGGAATAGAAAAAGGGGAATTGAAGCCAGCCTCGCTTCCCTGGGCCTGGGCCAGCCCCATTCCCGTTCCTGCTGCTCCCTGAGCCGGAGCAGACCCGGAGCACTCCTGGAGCTCTCCTGGTTTCGGGTGGTCGGAGCTCTGCTCCCCCCGGGGCGACTCTGCAGGAATTGGTGCTCCAGAAACGCTCCGGAGCCAGCGGGGATCTGCTCCAATCCAGAGGCCATTCCCTTCTCCAGACCTTGACTGGTCAGAGGCCATTCCTTTTCCAGATATTTATTGGTCAGTGAAACCCAGAGGCCATTCCCTTCTCCAGACCTTGACTGGTCAGTGAAACCCAGAGGTCATTCCCTTTTCCAGACTTTTATTGGTCAGAGGTCATTCCCTTTTCCAGATATTTATTGGTCAGTGAGATCCAGAGGCCATTCCCTTTTCCAGACCTTGACTGGTCAGTGAAACCCAGAGGCCATTCCCTTCTCCAGACCATCTCCTGTGGTCAGTGAGATCCAGAGGCCATTCCCTTCTCCAGATATTTATTGGTCAGTGAGATCCAGAGGCCATTCCCTTTTTCAGACATTTATTGGTTAGTGAAACCCAGAGGCCATTCCCTTTTCCAGACTTTTATTGGTCAGTGAGATCCAGAGGTCATTCCCTGTCCACTCCCGCTCCGGACGGATCTGGAGCGGATTTCCCCCGGAATACGGAATTCCGTAGGAAAGGAGGGAGTTTTGGGGCAGCTCTGACCTCTCAGCCTGCCCAGAATTGGGAATTCCGCTTTTTCTGGGGCTCCTCTTCCTCCCCACCCCAAATTCCAGGATTTGGGATGCAAACCCGGCCTGGCCAGGATTGGGAATTTGGCCAGAATTGGGAATTCTGGGGTTTCTGGGACTCTGCTCCCTCTCCGCCCCGAATCCCAGGATTTGGGAACCGAACACTCCTGAAAATTATCATTATCTAATATTTCCCTCTAAAAACCCCATAAATATTCTGTTTTCCTTCTCATTTCCCCCCCACACACTGAAAATTTATCGATTTTTTCTCAAATCCCGAACACCAATTTCCACTCCCCAAACTCACATTTAGAACCTCTTTTTAGCCAAAAAAACCACCAATAAAAATCAATTTCTTATCACTTCTTACACGAAAAAAACCAGCGAAGAAGAGGCGATCAGAGCGGTCCCGGAGATAAACCCGGGTTTATCTGCGGGCGATTAGGAGCGCGCCCAGGCTTGCGCAAGCCGGGCTCAAATCGGGATAAAAGCGGGCGAGAACGGGGCCGGGAGCGCTGTCTGAGCCTTATCAGAGCTCGGTATTTGCACTCCGATAACCTCTTGGTCCCCCCACCCCCAAAAAAAAGAGAATTTTGCGCTCCTCGGGTTTCAAAATCCGATAAAGAACTAAAAAATGCGGAGTCTCCTAGAAAACAGCACCACGCTGCTTTTTAGTTTAATTATTTTTATTAATTTTTGTGGGGTTTTTTCCCATTTAAAAAATTCCCATTTCTGGGAGTTATTCGGAGTTAAATTCTGTTTTTCGGACCCGGAGGAGGAGGCGATGATTTGCGGGCGGGGAAGAGGAGAATGAAGGAATTTATTCCGAAATTTGAGGTTTTTTGCCGCCTTTGATCTGCCGCTCTGGCGGATTCCTCCCCATCGGCAGATCAAGGAGAATTTTTATCTGTTATTTTTTATTAAAATCCCCTTTTTGTGGTAACAGACGTCAAAAAAAATCCGCGCTTTTTTTGATGTTCCGAGTGAGGAAACGCCCTCGGAATGTTCCCTCTGAAGTGGCCACATCACAGGAAAGGATTTACAAAAAGCAGAATAATTCAGGAATGCTGCAGGAAACCAAAAAACAAACAAAAAAAAAATCACATTTTTCTGCTGGGCTCGTGCCCAGAGAGGGAATTTCTCTGGTTTTATGCAAGATCAGCTCTGCGGAGCTGAAAAATCAACAAATAAATGAAAAAAAAAAAAACCTCATTAAAATTGGGAATTGCGCGTTCCCGTTCCTGGAAATCGGGAAAAATTCCCTGGGAAAATTTCCGACCCCCCGGGAATAAATAAAGGGAATTATTGTCCCATTGTATCTCCCGGAATTTGTCCAAAAATCGATGTTTTCTCAAAAAAGTGGAAATTTGAGGGGTTTGAACAGGGCTGGGTTTCAAATTTATGGGGAGGAAAAATAAAGGAAAAGGGAAAATTAAAATAGGGAAAGGAAAAGATAAATAGACAAAATAATATAAAATACAGCATATGATGAAATCAAAATGTGAAAAAGAAGGCAAAATACAACATGAAAACAGAATTTAATTTAATTTGGCTTAAAAAATAGAACATAAAATAGAATGAAAATAAATTTTTAAATGGAATAGAATAGAATAGAATAGAATAGAATAGAATAGAATAGAATAGAATAGAATAGAATTCAGCCTCCACACCAACTTTTCCTGCAAAAACTCCCCCCAAAAAAATGACGGGAGGCGAATTTTATTGAGTTTTTTATTATTTTATGTTTATTGAATAATTCTCCCCATTTTTCCCGAGGCAAATCAAACTAAAACCAAAGTCTGAATCCATTTATTGTTGGGTTTGGGAGAATTTTTTCCCCCTGGAATACGGGAATTCTTTAGGAAAACCGGGGGCTTTTTGGGGTGCTTTTGATCTTCTAAAGAGATTTTAAATTCTTCCCAGCAAGAAATGGGAATTCTCAATTTTGAATAAAAATTCCGAATTTTTAATAAAAGTGATGAGGGCAGGAATTGATTTTTGCGTTTTTTTTCGGTGCCGAATTCCTGATTTCAGGTAAAACTTTGTTATTTCCTCTGGAAAATCCTTCCCTTGCTGCCTTCCCGCTTTTCCCAACAAATGGAATATGTGGGATACCTGGGATTTATTAAACACATGGAATATATGGGATACGTGGGATATATGGCAAATATGGCACCCATAGGATATATGGAATAAATGGAATAAATAGATTACATGGGATTTATGGGTTATATTAATTATATGGACTTTTATTAATTATATGGATTATGTGGAATAGAAATGGTTGTCTATCGTTTCTATAAAATAAATAAATGTGTAAATAGAAGATTCGGGATAAAACCCAACCGAGTCTCCTCGGGGCTTCTCCAGCATCTGCCCGCCCATTCCTGCCCCACAGGGATGCACCTGCACAGGTCCCGAAATCCCCGATCCCAAAGTCCCGGATCCTGAAATCCCCATCCCAAAATCGCGGATCCCAAAATCCCGGAATCCCAAATCCCCAAATCCCGTGTCCCCAAATCCCGGGTCCCCAAATCCCCAAATCCCGGGTCCCCAAATCCCAAAACCCCGGATCCCCAAATCCTCAAATCCCGTGTCCCCAAATCCCCCAAATCCCGGATCCCCAAATCCCGTGTCCCCAAATGCAGGGTCCCCAAATCCCGTGCCCCCAAATCCCCAAATCCTGTGTCCCCAAATCCCCAAATCCTGTGTCCCCAAAATCCCCAAATCCCGTGTCCCCACATCCCGGGTCCCCAAATCCCAAAATCCCGGATCCCCAAATCCTCAAATCCCGTGTCCCCAAATCCCCAAATCCCGGGTCCCCAAATCCCAAAATCCCGGATCCCCAAATCCTCAAATCCCGTGTCCCCAAATCCCCAAATCCCAGGTCCCCAAATCCCGAATCCCCAAATCCCGTGTCCCCAAATCCCCAAATCCCGGGTCCCCAAATCCCAAAATCCCGGGTCCCCAAATCCCCAGATCCTGTGTCCCCAAATCCCCAAATCCCGTGTCCCCAAATCCCCAAATCCCGTGTCCCCAAATCCCCAAATCCTGTGTCCCCAAATCCCGGATCCCCAAATCCCGGGTCCCCAAATCCCAAAATCCCGGATCCCCAAATCCCCAAATCCTGTGTCCCCAAATCCCGTGTCCCCAAATCCCCAAATCCCGTGCCCCCAGTCTCGGGTCCCCAATCCCGGTCCCGCTCCCCACCAGCCCCGGGGAGGTCCGGGGTGTCCCCCAGCCCCTCCCGGGATGGGAAAAAGGGATGGGGTGGGGATGGTTGGAAAACTCGGGATGGGGAAAAAGGGGATGAACCGGGAGCGCTGCTCGTTTTGGGAGAAATTCCGGGGAAAAAGGGGATGAGCCGGGAGCGCTGCTCGTTTTGGGAGAAATTCCGGGGGAAAAGGGGATGAGCCGGGAGCGCTGCTCGTTTTTTGGGGAAAACAGGGCTGAGGTGGGAGCGCTGCTGGCTGTGAGGGGGTCGGGACGGGGCCGGGGGGTCCCGGGGGGTCCCGGAGGTGCCGAGGGAAGGACGCGGCGGCGGCTCCGGGGGATCTTCCGGAGGTTCCCTTTGAGTTTCAAATGAGAGCCGCGAGCCTTTGTAGTGCCCGCCGAGCGAGCCGTGCCCTGCTGCTCACCCCGGCCCGGCCGCTCCTCAGCGGGCACCGCGCCCCATCCCGGGCCTAGCCCTGTCCCCATCCCGGGCCTAGCCCGGTCCCAATCCCGGGTTTAACCTTTTCCCCATCCCGGGCCTAGCCCGCTCCCAGTCCTGGGTTTAGCCCGGTCCCCATCCCGGTCCCTGCGCGTGAGTTTTGGGTTGGTTTCAGTGTTTTCCTCCTGACCTTTTGCAAATTGCGACTGTAAACAATTCCCTTTTCACCTTTCCCCCTCTGTGCTTCCCCCTCTTATCTCGGGGCTAATTGGCTTCTCTAAAACCTTTTCTCGGGAGCAAATCCCGCTCCTGTCCCGGCCCCACTCCCAGTCCCTGCCCCACGGCCCAGCGACGCTCCGAGGCCCAAATCTGGGCGGTTTTGAGCCTTTTTTGGGGTGGCGGGGTTTGTTTTAGCGTTTTCCTCCTGACCTTTCGCAAATCGCGACTGGAAGAAAATCCCCTCTTCACCTTTTCCCCCCGATGTTTTTTCCCCTCTTATCTCGGGGCTAATTGGGCTCTCCAAACCCCTTTTTTTTCCGAGAGAAAGGAGCGTGTCGGAGCGGGGAGAGATTTTATCTGCGGGGCAGAGCGGGGCCCTGCAGCAGCCGCAGCAGGTACTTCCCTCCTCACCCCTCATCCCTCACCCCGCCGAGCAGATTTGCAAATTTACCCAAGGCCGAACAATGGATGCTCCTGGCAGCCCCTCTGTTGACTTGTTTAGAAATCCCAGAGGCGTTTCGAGGTAAAAAGGTCAGAGCTGCACCGGGCCCGCTCTTCCTCCCTCCCCTCCGGCCCCGCTCCGTCCCTCCCTGGAGGTAAAACGCGGAAATTTGATTATTCTGGGCCAAATCCCCTTTTAGGGCCGGCCTTGGGGGAGCTGAAGGGAATAACCCGCGTTCGGAGCTTCGTTTTTGGGGTTTGAGGCGCGCGAATTCTGAATAAATTGGAAATTCAGAAAAGAAGAGTTCAGAAAATCAGAAATTGCTCCCATTCCCCAGCGCGTCCCGGGTTCCGCGGGTGCGAATTCCCGATTTTCACCCCGGGGATGACTCCCTGCTCTCATCGGGTGGGAAATGAGGGCAGAATTCCACCCGGGAAGCCGGGCCCGATTCCAGGAAAAGGGATCGGCCCCTTTGTTTGGGACCGCTGGAACAGCCGCAGACTTTTCCTTCCTCCTCCTCCTCCTCCTCCTCCTCCTCCCTCCCAGGCTCCCAGAGATCCCCACTGGGCTGAAAAGACGCGAATTGAAGGGGGGGAAAAAAAAAAAAAAATCAACTTTATTGGGCTGAGGTAGTTCCGTGTGGGGGTGCGGGGAGCAGGGGGGGAACCCGGGGAGGACCCGCTCGGGTTTTCCCGATAATTCCGTTTTTACCAGCGGGTTTTCCGTCCCGAATCCCCGCGAGGGAGGGAGGGCGTTAGGCCGCGGTTTAATCCCGGGTTTATCTGGCCCCGATAAGCCCGAGAGGGTGCGAGGAACGCGCTGCGGGCTCCGGGGCTGCCGGGAGCTCCCAGAACTCGTCCCCATCGCCTCTCACCCCTCCTGCGACAGCCGCGAGCGCAGCCCGGGCTCCTTTCCCCGATAACAAAACCCCCTCCCCTCCTCTGCCGGCAGCAGCAAAAATCGCGTGGAAAAAGAAAAAAACCCTGTAAAGCAGAAATAGTGCAAAACCGGAGCAGAAAATTGCGCTTTTTCTCTTTTTTTTCTTTTTTTTTTTGCCTTTTTTTTTCTTTTTTTTCCTTTCCTGAGGGTTTGGGTCTTTGCAGAGGCCTCGAGCGTCTTGGGCGCCTCGGGTCTCGTTTCAAGCTCTACAATCAGGAAATAAAAGGGAAAGGAAAGGGAAAAATGCCCGTAACTTTCTGTGTGTGTGTGTTTTTTGTTTTTTTTTTTACATTCTCACAAGGAGGAAAAACACATCGGGCAGGGGGAGAGGAAAAAAAAAATCGTTGCGCTCGTTTTTCCAAAGGGGAGCGAACTAAATTAAAGGTTTTTTTGTTGTTTTTCCTGGAGTTGAAAGTGCAGTTCCTAAAGGCGAAGGGAAAAGGCAGAGAAGTCCCTGAGACACGGAAATTCGGAAATTGCTCCGGCCACGGGCCGCGGCCGCTCCTTGGGAGCGCAGCGCCTGCAGAGGGGCTATAAATAAAGAGAGACACGCGTGGGGACAGCCCCGAGGGTCCTGCGGGGCTCGGGGACACCCCCGGCAGCTCTGCGGGGTCTCAGGAGGAGCCGGAGCTGGGCGAGGCCTCGGGCGAGGATTGATCCGAGCCCTCGTCCTTGGGCGCCCTGCAGGCAGCGGCCGGGGCCAGCCCTTCCTTCTCCCTCTTCTTCTGCTTCATCCGCCTGTTCTGGAACCAGATCTTCACCTGCGTCTCGTTGAGCTCCAGGGTGGCCGCGATCTCCACCCTGCGGGCCCGCGTCAGGTACTTGTTGAAGTGGAACTCCTTCTCCAGCTCCGTCAGCTGCTTGGTGCTGAAGTTGGTGCGGATGGCGTTGGGCGGCCCCAGGAGCCCCAGCTCCGACGTTTTGCCTGAAAATAACCCAAAAACCACCAGGGCAGGAGCGGCGGGAGCGATCCCCTCCCTGAGGGGTGTCCCCTTCTCCTGCCCCGAGCTCCGCGTCCCTCCCGGCCCCGCTCGGCCTCAGCCCCGCTCGCATCCCGCTCCAGGCTCTGCTTTTCCCGGAGATCCGCACGGAGATCCCGCAGATCCATTCAGATATCCATCCCCTCATCCTCCTGGCAGGGCTTTCCCCAGGATCCATCCCTGGGTTTTCTCCCGGGATCCATCCCCTGGATTTTCCCCCTGGGATCCATCCCCTGGGTTTTCCCCCTGGGTTTTCTCCTGAGATCCATCCCCTGGATTTTCCCCCCGGGATCCATCCCCTGGGTTTTTTCCCTGGATTTCCCGCCCACGATCCATCCCCTGGGTTTATTCCCTGGATTTTACCCCCGGGATCCATCCCCGGACCCCGCGGGAAGGGCCGGGAGGGGAGGAGGAGGGTGATGATGGCGGGGGAGGAGGAGGAGGAGGAGGAAGGCCGGGGTTTAAGGGAAGGTGTTGGGGAAGGAAGTGGAACAATAGAGGAGGGGATGGAAGGCACGGCTGAGAGGAGGAGGAGGAAGCGTCGAGCGTTTCCCGCTCCGAGCTGGGCTTGAATCAGCCTCGGGCCTGCGGGAAGCCGAGCTCAGGGACGCTCCGTGGGATGTGGTGGGAAATCTCTGGGTGGGGTTTAAGAAAAAGGCCCCAAAACCCAAACAAACCCAAACCCAAAGACCAAAAAAAGCCCCCACCCCCAAACCCAAAAGAAGGACCCCAAAATCCAACCAAACCCGACCCAAACACCAAAAAACCACCCCAAAACCCAACCAAACCCCCCAAAAGCCCCAAAACCCAAGCAAACCCAACCCAACCCCGTGCTCCACTGGAAGATGAGTCCGAACCCTCGGGAACTCAGCCCTGCCCGGCCCAGCGCCCCAAACTCACCTGTTTTGGGGGGGTTCCTCTTCACCCTCATCCACTCGAAGGTCTGCGCTGCCCCGGCCCTGGCGCCGGGCTCGGGGTGTCCCGGGGGCTCCGGCTCCTCCAGCAGGGCCCCCGAGAGGTCCCCGTAGAGGCCGGGCAGGTACGCGGGGCCCGCGGGCAGCGGCGGCTCCGGGCCCAGCGCGGGCTGGAACTGCCCCGGGGCCCCGCAGAAACCCTCGGCCAGCGAGCCCGAGCCGTACCCCGAGGGGCCCTGGAAGAAAAGCCCGTCCGCGTCCTGCTGGCCCAGGTAGAGCTGCTGGTAACCCTGGGCCGGGTAAGCCGGGCTGGGGAAGCGGGAGGAGGAAGAGGAGGAGGAGGAGGAGGAGGAGGAAGGAGGGTGGAAGCCGTGCTGGGGGAGATGGCCGGCGGCGGCCGGAGGGCCGAAGGGACCCTCGGAGCTCGGAGCGGGGCTACCTGAGCACGGCGGGAAGGACGGGGAGGGCTCGGGGAGGTGCGGGAAGGCGGCGGCGCCGCGGTTACAAATTGCGAACTCCAAGAAGGAGTTCATGGCGGTATTGTCCATCTGCCAGTGATGGAGGAGGGTCAGCCCGTTTTGGGGGCGATGCCGCCTGCCCTACAACCTTTGGGCAGTCTGTCAAAGCTGGGAAACTTCCTGCCGGGCATGGGGGACCCCGCGGAACCGCGGTCCAGCCGGGGGGGACCCCGCGGGCGGAGCGGGCCCAGCCCAATGAGCGCGGGGCTCCCGAAGTTTGTGGCCGGCTCCGGGCTCATCCATCACGGGCCTGACATTTGCATGACAAAGGGGCTTCAATCAAACCCGGCCCATCAATCTGATAACAACACGGACGCGTCAAAATCTTCTCCTCAAAGACTTTAAAAGAGAGCGGGGTGCGGGGGGAAGGATCGCGGTGACCCGCGAGCGGTTTTTAAGTGCTAAAAAGGGCCCCGAGTGGCGCGGGGAGCCGGCTTCAGGCGCGAGTTCTGACTTTAAAAGGTTTTTTGCCCCGATGCCGGCTCGGTGTGAGGGAAAGAAAAGAGGGCGAGGGGATGGGGAGGTGTGAGCACAAAAGGATGCTCGGATGCTCTTTGATTCATTTGGGAACTTTTCCCCCCAAAGCGCCTCGCCCTTTTCCGGGATGCTGAAAGCTGCCGGAGAAAAACCCGCTCGGTTTTCGCTTTAATTTGAGCTTTGTGCGCGGGTAAAAGCGCCCTAATTAAATCAACATTCTAATGAGAGGCCAAATAAAGTTAGCGAGGGCAGAGCGGCTTCGGCTGGAGCCGCGCCAGGCCCGGCCTGGCAATTCCGGGATGGGAACTGAAACCGAGCCCGGCTGGTCCCCACCTGGGACCTTCCCGCCCGTCCATGCGCTAAAACCGGGTTTGGGGCTCACGTTCTGCACAGTCCCGACCAAAACCGGGTTTGGGGTTCACGTTCTGCACAGTCCCGACTAAAACCGGGTTTAGGGGTTCAGGTATTGCATAATCCCGACCAAAGCCGTGTTTAGGGGCTCACGCACTGCACGCTCCCTACTAAAACCGGGAATTCACTTCGGGAATTTGGTTTTTAGGGGCTCACGCACCACACACTCCTGACTAAACCTGGGTTTTAGGGTCTCACACACCTCACACTCCCTACCAAACCCGGTTTTAGGGGCTCACACACCTCACACTCCCTACCAAACCCGGTTTTAGGGATTCACACACCGCACACTCCCTACCAACCCCATTTTCAGGCGTTCTAAGCCGCTCCGGGGCACTAAGCCCGGCTTTGCTGGGCCGCTGCCGTCCCCAGCTGAGGAGGAGGAGGAGGAGGGCAGAGCCTGCCTCCAGGCCGGGCCCGGAGAATGGGAACAGGGGCAGGACACATTTATTTACTTGTTCGGCCGAAGGGGACAAGGGCCGCGGGCCGGCGGACGCCCACAGCCATTTGTTCTTGTCAGGGATTTACGGCCCGGCCACGCTCCGGGAGCGGCTCCGCTGCCTCTCGTCGCCCTCTCCCCGGGCCAAAAGTTCACCCCGAGAGCCAAACCCGGCAGGGAAAATCCATTTTCGCTCATCCCACGCATTAGGGGGGACATTTGGTGCCAAATTCCAGCCTGGCATGGATATTCCTCCCTCGTTTCAAGCGCGAAATTTGATTTTTTTAGCCGCTCCAAGCTCCCGTTCTTCCGTTAAAAAATTAAAGTTTCCGTTTGAGCGCCTGTTTATTCATTTATTCCCGCTTTGCTGGGGCTGAGAGGCCCCAAAACGAGAATATTTTAAATATAAACGTTCTTCAGAACTGTCCCCTTCCTTCTTTGCATAACTCAAAGCGGCTCTGCCGTCATTCCCCTGGCAGCAAAAATCGATTTCTAATTCGATTCCTTTGATATTTCGTTGCGTTCGGGTTCAAACGGGTGATTTATGGCTGTAAAACGAAAAAAAAAAAAAACAAAAAAGGAGAAAATGCAGATGTTTGTTCCGGCCTGGAGCCGACGGGTTTGTGGTTTCTGATGGTTTCCAACCGCTGTTGAATCAAAGGGGTTTTTTAAAATTAAAATCACCAAAAATCGCGATTTTTTTTCAGTTGCGGTGAGGAAACTTTTCCTCTGAGCCAAGCCTAAATTAGAGCTGAGGTGAAAAATCCGATTTTTGTTTGTTCGTTTTGGTTGATGGAACGGGGGACCCAAAATTGGAGCCGGAATTGGTGAAATTGTGCAAAATTCAGCCTGAAATGGGGGCGGGCAGCGGGGCTGGGGTTTAGGGCTGGGATCGCTTCGGGAATTTGGGGAAAATCGCTTTTTTTGGGTTCCTAATGATCACATGAGGGATTTAGGGCTGGGATCGCTTCGGGAATTTGGGGAAAATCGCTTTTTTTGGGTTCCTAATGATCACAGGAGGGATTTAGGGCTGGGATCGCTTCGGGAATTTGGGGAAAATCGCTTTTTTGGGTTCCTAATGATCACAGGAGGGATTTAGGGCTGGGATCGCTTCGGGAATTTGGGAAAATCGCTTTTTTTTGGGGGAAAACCCGTGAGAACCCGGGCTGGAGGAAGGGCCCCGTTCCCAACCCCCTCCCGGCACCCCCCGGCTGCCCCAAAATTCCATTTTCTGCCCCAAATTCTGCCCCGGGGGAAGAACCCCCAACTCTTGTTCCTATGGAAGCGTCTCGATTTTAAGTCTTTATTTTAAAACCTTTATTTTTAATCTTTATTTTAAGGTCTTTATTTGAAATCCTCGTTGGAAATCTTTATTTGAAATCTTCATTTTAAAAGCGTTTTAAATCCTGAGTTTGAGTCTTGATTTGAAACCTTGATTTGAAATCTGTGTTTGAAATCTGGATTTGAAATCTGTGTTTGAAACCTTGATTTGAAATCTGTATTTTTAATCTTGATCTGAAATCTGTATTTTCAATCTTGAACCGGGGAGGTTTTTGTGGAGGCCACAGAGGTGGAAGGAGGAATTTCCAAAGGCTCGGAGAGTCTCCAGATGCTTCGTTTTTGGGGTTAAATACAACTTTTTTGGGGTTAAATACAACTTTTTTGGGGGTTAAATACAACTTTTTGGAGGTTTAACATAACTTTTCTGAGGTTAAACATAACTTTTTAGGAGTTAAACAGAACTTTTTTTGAGTTAAATAGAATTTTTTGGGGGTTAAATAAAACTTTTTGGGGGTTAAATGTAACTTTTTTAGGGAAGCCTCAATTAGAGCTGAGGTGAAAAATCCGAATTTTTATTTTTTTGGTGGATGGAAAGGTCGGATGGGACAGGAGAACAGAAGAAGGGATTTAATGAGTTACAGACATCGGGTCATCCGCGGGAAAAAAGGCAGAAAATTCAAATAAAATAGAAAACAAACAAACAAACAACAGAAAAAAAACCCGGATAATTCAGAGAAAATGAAATTTAAAAGAAAAGAAAAAGAAAAAAAAAAACCACGGAAAATTCAGATAAAATAGGAGGGGGAAAAAAACGGGGGAAAGCCCAGATTATTCAGATACAATTTAAAAAATAATAATAAAAGAAAAGGAAACCCGCCCAGCTAATGGAGATGAAATGGGATCATTTTAGGGGTCCGGTTGCTGCTCCCGGGCTTGGGGATCCTGCTCTGCCCCCCCGGGAACCCCAGCGCCCTCTCCGTGGGCTGGAGCCCGCCTCGCCTCATTAATTGGGATCATTTGCATATTCATTAGTGCGCCAGAGCGGAGAGGAGGGGTCTGGAGCCGCTGCCCTGGCACGGGGATTTGGGAGATCCCGAACCCCTGGGGATTCCCCCCGACCCCAAATCCCTGCGGGTTCCTTCAGACCCCAAATCCCTGGGGATCCCCTCAGATCCCAAATCCCTGGGGATCCCCTCAGACCCCAAATCTATCTGGGGGTCCCGAATCCCTCCGGATCCCTTCAGATCCCAAATCCCTGGGGATCCCCTCAGACCCCAAATCCCTGGGGATCCCCTCAGACCCCGAATCCCTGGGGATCCCCTCAGACCCCAAATCTATCTGGGGGTCCCAAATCCCTGGGGATTCCCCCCGATCCCAAATCCCTGGGGATCCCCTCAGATCCCAAATCCCTGGGGATCCCCTCAGACCCCAAATCTGTCTGGGGGTCCCGAATCCCTCTGGATCCCTTCAGATCCCAAATCCCTCGGGATCCCTCAGATCCCAAATCTGTCTGGGGGTCCCAAATCCCTCGGGATTCCCTCAGATCCCAAATCCCTCGGGATCCCCTCAGGTCCCAAATCCCTCCAGATTTCCTCAGGTCCCAAATCCCTGGGGATCCCCTGAGATCCCAAATCCCTGGGGGTTCCCTCAAATACCAAATTCTTCCGGGATCATTCAGATCCCAAATCCCTCTGCGTTCCCTCAGACCCCGAATCCCTTCAGACCCCAAAATCTAACTGAGGGTCCCAAATCCCTCAGGATTCCCTCGGATCCCAAATCCCTGGGACTCCCCTGAGATCCCAAATCCCTGCGGGTTTCACTCAGAGCCCAAATCCCTCAGGGGTCATTCAGATCCCAAATCCCTCAGGATTCCCTCCAATCCCAAATCCCTTGGGTTTCACTTAGATCCCAAATCCTTGGGCGTCCCCTCCGATCCCAAATCCCTCCGATCCCAAATCCCTCCGATCCCAAATCCCTGGGCGTCCCCTCCGATCCCAAATCCCTCCGATCCCAAATCCCTCCGATCCCAAATCCAGGCCCTTCCACCGCCCCCGGAACCCGTGGATCAATTAGTGCCGTGATCGATGGCCGATATCGGCAGCTCGGGTTTATCGATATCGGGGCTCAGGGGACCCAAACCCGCCCTTTATTCCCAATTTTCCCCCGAATTTCAGCTCCCGGCGAGGGAATCGAGCCGGGATAAACCCGGCAGGTTCCGGCTTCCCTCTCCCGGCTCCTCCCTTTGGGGCCGGAGCAGCTTCGGGTGAGAAACTGGAAATGGATGAGAGGGAAATGGAGAAATTGAGAGGGAAACGAGAGAGAAAAAACCTGAGAGAAATTCCCCAAATGCCCCAAAACCTGCGGAATTCCCGGGAAAAGGGAACCGCCCCTCCCAGGCCCCATCCCAGGGAATTCCCCATCCCATCTCCAGGGAGGATTCCCAGGATCCATCCCGCATCTCCAGAGCTTCCAGGGCGGATTCCCAGCACTGATCCCGCATCTCCAGAGCTTCCAGGGCGGATTCCCAGGATCCATCCCGCATCTCCAGAGCTTCCAGGGAGGATTCCCACCACTGATCCCACATCTCCAGAGCTTCCAGGGAGGATTCCCAGCGCTGATCCCACATCTCCAGAGCTTCCAGGGAGGATTCCCAGCTCTGATCCCACATCTCCAGAGCTTCCAGGGAGGATTCCCAGGATCCATCCCGCATCTCCAGAGCTTCCAGGGAGGATTCCCAGGATCCATCCCGCATCTCCAGAGCTTCCAGGGAGGATTCCCACCACTGATCCCACATCTCCAGAGCTTCCAGGGAGGATTCCCAGCGCTGATCCTGCATCTCCAGAGCTTCCAGGGAGGATTCCCAGCGCTGATCCTGCATCTCCAGAGCTTCCAGGGAGGATTCCCAGCACTGATCCCACATCTCCAGAGCTTCCAGGGAGGATTCCCAGCGCTGATCCCACATCTCCAGAGCTTCCAGGGAGGATTCCCAGCGCTGATCCTGCATCTCCAGAGCTTCCAGGGAGGATTCCCAGCACTGATCCCACATCTCCAGAGCTTCCAGGGAGGATTCCCAGCGCTGATCCCGCATCTCCAGAGCTTCCAGGGAGGATTCCCAGCACTGATCCCGCATCTCCAGAGCTTCCAGGGAGGATTCCCAGGATCGATCCCACATCTCCAGAGCTTCCAGGGAGGATTCCCAGCCCTGATCCCGCATCTCCAGAGCTTCCAGGGAGGATTCCCAGGATCCATCCCGCATCTCCAGAGCTTCCAGGAGGATTCCCAGCGCTGATCCCGCATCTCCAGAGCTTCCAGGGAGGATTCCCAGCGCTGATCCCGCATCTCCAGAGCTTCCAGGGAGGATTCCCAGCGCTGATCCCGCATCTCCAGAGCTTCCAGGGAGGATTCCCAGCACTGATCCCACATCTCCAGAGCTTCCAGGGAGGATTCCCAGGATCGATCCCACATCTCCAGAGCTTCCAGGGAGGATTCCCAGGATCCATCCCACATCTCCAGAGCTTCCAGGGAGGATTCCCAGCACTGATCCCGCATCTCCAGAGCTTCCAGGGAGGATTCCCAGCGCTGATCCCGCATCTCCAGAGCTTCCAGGGAGGATTCCCAGCACTCACCCCACATCTCCAGAGCTTCAGGGGCTGCTCAGCAAACACCTCCCGCTCCCAAAACCAACATTGCCCCAGCAGCCCCAGCAGCGCGCCGCTCATTTGCATATTCCCCGCTTAATTACCGCCAGGCAATCGCCGTGTTTTGCCAACAATCAAGGGCCTGGATATGCTTAATATGCTTAATTCGCTTAATTAATGCCCTCCAGTTGCGCGGAACAGAAGGGCAGGGCTGCAAATATCCGCCCGCCGTTTGTTTGACATTTTGGAGGAGGCGAAGAGAAGAATGGCAGAACCTCGCAGCCACTCAATAATTCAGATTTTATTGAATATTCCCCCCGCTCTCCTCCCGTCGCTCCAGTCTCGCTAATTAGGACAGATAAGAAGGGCCCTGCTGTTCGGCGGGATGATGAAAACGGCGGGGCTGCGTTCGGGGAGGGCCTTTGGGGTGGCGATCGATCGGGGCCGCGGTCACCGGGCCCGCGGCCACCCCGGGAACCCATCACGGGGCCTCCTTTGGGGCAGGGAACGGTGGGGGCTCGGGGTTTGGTTTGGGGAGGGGTCTGGGGTCCCTTTCCTTCCCCCATTAGGGACCAGGATCGATGGGGGCTCAGGGTTTGATCTGGGGGGTTTGGGGTCCCTCTTCCCACCCCCATTAGGGATCGTGGGGACTCGGGGTTGGATCTGGGGGGGTTTGGGTCCCTTTCCTTCCCCCATTAGGGACCAGGATCGATGGGGGCTCAGGGTTTGATCTGGAGGGGTTTGGGGTCCCTCTTCCCACCCTCATTAGGGATCGTGGGGGCTCGGGGTTTGATCTGGAGGGGTCTGGGGTCCCTTTTCCTTCCCCCATTGGGGCCGGGATCAATGGGGACTCGGGGTTGGATCTGGGGGGGTTTGGGGTCCCTTTCCTTCCCCCATTGGGGCCGGGATCGGTGGGGGCTCAGGGTTTGATCTGGGGGGGTTTGGGGTCCCTCTTCCCACCCTCATCGTGGATTGGTATTGATAAGAACTCGGGGTTTGATCTGGGGAGGGGGTTTGGGGTCCCTTTTCCCACCCTCATCGTGGATTGGTATTGATAAGAACTCGGGGTTTGATCTGGGGAGGGGGTTTGGGGTCTCTTTCCCCACCCTCATCAGGGATTTGTAGCGAGAATAGCTCGGGGTTTAATCTGGGAGTGGATTTTGGGTCCCTTTCCCCACCCTCATTAGAGATTTTTATTGATAAGAACCCTGGGTTTAATCTGGGGAGGGGGTTTGGGACCCCTTTCCTCGGCCTCATTGTGGATTTTTATCAACAAGAACTCTGGGTTTAATTTGGGGGATTTTGGGGTCCCTTTCCCCTCCCTTTCCCAGGGGGTCCCTCCTGACCCCTCCCTGGGCCTCGCCCTTCCCCTCCTCCCTTCCCCACGGGAAAAGGGCGTGGAAATGTGGAAATCCTCTGGTTTGGGGACATTTCCCCTCATTTTATACTGGAGACCATCTCAGTGTGGAAATCCTCTGGTTTGGGGACATTTCCCCTCATTTTTATACTGGAGACCACCTCAGTGTGGAAATCCTCTGGTTTGGGGACATTTCCCCTCATTTTATACTGGAGACCACCTCAGTGTGGAAATCCTCTGGTTTGGGGACATTTCCCCTCATTTTATACTGGAGACCACCTCAGTGTGGAAATCAGCCCATTTGGGGACATTTCCCCTCATTTTTAGGCCGAAGATCACCTCAGTGTGGAAATTCTCTGGTTTGGGGACATTTCCCTTCATTTTTGTACTGGAGACCACCTCAGTGTGGAAATCCGCCCGTTTGGGGACATTTCCCCTCATTTTTAGGCTAAAGAACATCAAAATGTAGAAATCCGCCCCTTTGGGACATCTCCCCTCGTTTTTTTAGACCGAGGGGCACCGAAATGTGGAAACCCGCGGGTCTGGGGACATTTCCCCTCAATTTTAGGCCGAAGATCACCTCAGTGTGGCAATCCGCCGCTTTTCGGGGATTTATTTTTTTCCTCACTTTTCCGCTGGATACGGGAGGGGCCGGCCCTGGGGAGGCCCAAAGGATGCTCGGACCCCAAAACCAACGCGGAGCAGGGCCGAGCTTCCCCTGCTGGGGCTGGAGAGGAGGAGGAGGAGGAGGAGGAGGAGGAGGAGGAGGGAGGAGGAGGAGGAGGAGGAGGAGGGAAGGTGGAAGCGCTGGAGCAAATGGCGCTTTGATGGCGCCGTCTGGCAGCTCCGAGCGCTCTGCAGCAGCCGGGGCTGTGAAATGAACCCCAAAGTCATGAATAATGGGTTTGGGGGGCTCCGCTGGCCCCAGATCCGGGCTCGGGGGCCCCCGGGGCGGAGGGGAGGCGGTGGGAGAGGGGCGGGGGGCGCCGGGGGCTCCTCCCGGCAGCTGAACTCGGCTCCAGCGCTGGGAAGGGGGCCGGGATGTTTAAATATTTAAATTTTCAAACGTTCACGGCCGGAGTGGGTTTTGAATCGGGATAAAGGCGGCGAGGAGCGAGGTTTTGGGCTGGCCGGCTTCTTTCCTGGAGAGAAGATCTGGGGGGAAGATGGTTCGGAATCCAAGGGTGGCCCCAAAATCACCGCGCCCCCTCTTTGTTCGAGATCATCCACAGCAACTCCCAAACATCTGCCCAGCCTTTGCCTTCTTTTATTGCACTTTTATTTCTTTTTCTTTATTTTATTTTCCGAGCGTGAGCCCTGCCCGGCTCTGCTGCTTTTTACCCCGAATGAAAGATCCCAAATCTCCAACGTTCCCCGGAGAGCGGGGGCGATCCCACGCAGGCACCGAAAAACACCAAATTCACCCCAAAAATCGGCGTGTGGCGGGGGGGGACGCCCCAAAAGCCGAACGGGAGACCTGGCTTTGCTTCACCCTAAAAGAAAAAGGGGCTGGGGGAGGCTCTGGGCTGCTCCGCTCAGTTTTAGGGTCGCCCCCCGCCCCACATTTCCCATCCCCCAGGGTTCAAACCCGCCTCCCAAAATTTGGGAAACCCCTAAAAACTCCTTGGGGTCATTTCTTTGGGGTGGCACACCCAGAAACCTCCCCCAAACCGCACCCGGGATGAGTTTTGGGGTTAAAATCCCGCGAGGGGAGGAAGATTCGAGAGGGATCCGAGAAATCCCGAAGGAGATCGCGGATCCGGGGGGGTTTGGGGTCTGTGGGGTGCGAAAAGACAGGAGGAGCGAAAGGGGGTTTGGGGTTGGGAAAGGGAGGAGGGAAAAAAGGGGATTTGGGGGTTTTTGGGGTTGGAAAAGAGAGGAGGAATAGAGGGGGCTTTGGGGTTTGTGGAGTTGGAAAAGGGAGGAGGAATTAAAGGGGATTTGGGGTTTGTGGGGTTGGAAAAGAGAGGAGGAATAAAGGGGGGTTTGGGGTTGGGAAAGGGACGAGGAATAAAAGGGGATTTGGGGGTTTTGGAAGCTGGAAAAGGAGAAGGAACAACGGGGGTTTGGGGTCTGTGGGGTTGGAAAAGGGAGGAGCAAAAGGGGGTTTGGAGTTGGAAAAGAGAGGAGGAATAAAAGGGGATTTTGGGGTTTTTGGGGTTGGAAAAGAGAGGAGGAATAACGGGGCGTTTGGGGTTTGTGGGGTTGGAAAAGGGAGGAGGAATTAAAGGAGATTTGGGGGTTTTGGGAGCTGGAAAAAGGAGAAGGAATAACGGGGGTTGGGGGTTTGTGGGGTTGGAAAAGAGAGGAGCAAAAGGGGATTTGGGGGGTTTTGGGTTGGAAAAGAGAGGAGGAACAACGGGGGGTTTGGGGTTTGTGGGGCTGGAAAAGAGAGGAGTAAAAGGGGGTTTGGGGGTTTTGGGGTTGGAAAAAGGAGGAGGAATTAAAGGGGATTTTGGGGGTTTGGGGAGTTGGAAAAAGGAGAAGAAGGAATAACGGGGCGTTGGGGTTTGTGGGGTTGGAAAAGGGAGGAGCAAAAGGGGATTTTGGGGGTTTTGGGTTGGAAAAGGGAGCAGGAATAAAGAAAGGCCCCCCAGGCCCATCCCTTACCCCTCCTTCTCTCGCGTTCATTTGGTCACCCCAACGCGTGGATTTTTTTTTTTTTTTGAGCTTTTACCCAAAATTCCCCTTTTTCCCCTCGTTTTTTTTTTTTGCAGCTCCGGACGTTTCCAAGCCCGGGAGCTGCGGTGGATTCTGAGAGAAAGGAGGAGGAGGAGGAGGATGGGGATGAAGGGCGGGATTGGGATGTGGGAGGCCGGGAATGGCCCCGGAATTCGCGTGGGCTCCGCGCTGCCTTTGTGTTGTTTTCCCATCCTTTCATCCTCTTTTTTTTTCCCGTTTTATTTTCATTTTTCCCCTTAAATTCGAGGATTTTTCCCATCTCCCAAGCAGAACCCCAAAATGTTAACATTAAGAAAGAACCACCCGGCTTTGATTGACTACAATAAATAAATAAATGAGCAAATAAACAAACCCAAGCTGGGGGAAAATGAACCCAGAACTCGGGGAATCTTTCCTCTGGAATCGTTGGCTGGGAGCGATTTCTTTTGTCTCCTCTCAGGGCACACGAGGAGATGATGAAACCTCATTACAAAGCAGGAAAAAGTGAATGATTTATGGAGGAAAACAAAAAAAAAAAAAAAAAAAGCAGCACTTTTTTGGAATGAAATCCAAAGCAAACACGCCTTTGTCACTTTTATAAAGACGTTTATTTACTCTATGAAAAAAATATACAATAAATAATTTGCCCTTTGCTACGAAAGGATTTGAATAAATAATCTACACCTAAAACGTAAAAAGAGGAAGGAAAATTCCCCTGATTATTATAATTTTTTTTTTAATTTTCTTTTTTTTTTTAATTTTATTACGAAATCTAAAAGTCTCCTTCTGATTCCTGAGAAAGTCGCTGGGGAGGGGAGGATTTATAAATTTAATTTATTTTTTTTTTCTCTCCAGGGGCTGAAATCTCCCCCGGCTGCTCCCTTGGAAATAAATAAGGGGGGGGAAAAAAAATAAATAAAAGGATCACGAAATACCTGAATTTTAGCAAAACTGGGGCCGCTCTTTCACCTTCTGGAATAAATTTGGGAGGGAGGTTTGGGTGGCTCGGAGCTTCCAGCGGAAGTGGGAGGAGGCGACTGACTGGGAAATGGCTTCAGGGCCATTTGGGGGGGTTCCCCTTCGTTTAGGGCAGATTTTGGGGGGTTCCCCTTCGTTTAGGGCAGATTTTGGGGGGTTCTCCTTCTTTCAGGCCAGATTTGGGGCGTTCTCCTTACTTTAGGTCAGGTTTTGAGGGTTCCCCTTCTTTCAGGGCAGATTTGGGGCGATTCCCCTTCTTTTAGACTAGATTTTGGGGGCACCCCTTATTTTACACCAGATCTGTGGTTTTCCCCTTATTTTAGGCCAGATTTTGACGTTTTCCCCTTCTCTCAGGGCAGATTTTGGGGGTTCCCCTTCTCTCAGACCATACTTTGAGGTTTCCCCTCCACTCAGGCCATACTTTGAGGGTTTCCCCTCCACTCAGACCATACTTTGAGGTTTCCCCTCCTCTCAGACCATATTTTGGGGGTTCCCCTCCTCTCAGACCATACTTTGGGGTTTCCCGTTCTCTCAGGCCATACTTTGGGGTTTCCCCTCCACTCAGGCCGCACTTTGGGGTTTCCCCTCCTCTCGGGGCAGCTTTGGGGGTGCTGGCAGCGGCTGCTCCGAGCCCGAGCGCCCCAAACCCCGCGGCAGCGCAGGGAACCCCGCTCAGGGAAAATCCAACTCGCGCAGGTCCATGGAGCAGAGCGCGCTGCCGAACAGCTCCAGCTCCTCCTCGGAGAAGCGCAGGGGGCTCTCCAGAGGGTCGGGAGCGGCACAGAACCCCTGGGCGAACTCCAGGCACGGCTCCGAGAGCCCCCCGAGCTCCGGCAGCGCCGGCGAGCCGCACGCCGCCCCCGGGGCCGCGCCGCGCTGCTCCGCGCTCGCTGCGCGCTGCTCCGCGGGCTCCTCCCGGCCGGCCGAGGGCGGCTCCTCCTTGTGCTGCGTTTGCCTCTTGTGCTTCATCCTCCTGTTCTGGAACCACACCTTGACCTGGCGCTCGCTGAGCTGCAGCAGCGCCGCGATCTCCACGCGGCGGGGTCTGCACAGGTATTTGTTGAAGTGGAATTCCTTCTCCAGCTCCAGCAGCTGCGTGTTGGTGTAGGCGGTGCGGAGCCTCCTGGAGCCGCTGCTGTCCGCCAGCCCCGCCGCCTCTGCCGGGAAAAATCACAGGAATTGGCACCGAGATGGATCCATTGCGCTTTTCCCGCTCCGGAGGAGGTCTCTGCCTCGGGGGGAAAAAAGGGTTTTGCTCCCTGGTCTCTCCCTTTAGAGCCCTTCCCTCTCTGCCGCCCTGGTGCATAAAAAGAATGTCTGCCTTCCTTCTAAATCCCTGAAATGTAGGGTGTTTCTAAATTCCTAAATTTCTAAATTTCTCCTAAATTTCCTCTAAATTTCTTCCAAATTTCTTCTAAATTTATTCCAAATTTATTCTCCATTTCTTCTAAATTAATTCTCAATTTCTTCTCAATTCCTTCATTCACTCTTCCCTGGTTTTCTGTTGTTTTGTGGGGTTTTTTTTTACCTTTCCCCGGTACTTTGGTTTCATTACCGCACTTTCCCCAGTGAGCTCCTGTGTCCGCCCTGGTCCTGCCCGGTTTTACCCGAGCCCTGGAAATCCTGGAATTTATCCCGAGGGAGGGAAAGAGGCCGAGCAGCGAGAGGCTGCTCCTTTTCCTGGGGGGCTTTTGGGCTGTAATAATTCCATTTTGCAGGATCAGCCCTCGCTCTTTCGCCTCCCCTCCCTTCTGGCCCCTTCCCCACCCATTCTCCTTCCCCCTCCGCGCATCTTTGGGGTTTTGTTGTCTTTGCTTTTCCCTTTTTTTTTTTTTAATTTTTCCCCTCTTTTTCCCCAAACGGAGCCGCAAAACCCCCCCGGCCCTGCTCGCTCGGGGCTCGGGCAGAAGCGGCAGAAATTTGTAATTTTTATTGGGAGGAGGAGGCAGCGGAACCCCGCCGAGGTTCATCGCTCCGTGAATCCCCCGATCACGGGGTGGGCTGGGGCTCTTTTGGGGCAGAATTGGCCATTTTCCATTATTATTTTCCATTATTATTTTCCATTATTATTTTCCATTATTTTCCATTATTATTTTCCATTATTTTCCGTTCTCCGAGGCACCCCCGGCCATACGAACCTGCGGGAGATCCCGCGGCGGGCACCGGCAGCGAGGAGGAGGAGGAGGATGGTGGGGATGAAGCGGCCGGAGCGTGGCTGCTTCTCTTGGACGATTTCTTCTCCTTCATCCAGGGGAATTGCGCTGCCCGCGGGCCGGGCTGGGCCGGGCCGGGCCGGGCCGGGCCATGCCGGGCTCGGCTCTGGCTCCTGCCCGAACAAGGGCTGAGGCTTTGGAGGACGCTCTGCTCGAAGGGAGGAGGAATGAACGTCGAGTCAGCCTTGATTGATGAAGTTTGAAATGTCTCCAGGACAGCGGGCAGAGACGTCAGGCACTCAGCGAGCGAAGGCTGGCTATTTATAAACCCGATCTCCCTCTCAAATTCAAAATTCATGGCTTTTCCAGGGCCCGGGCTTTAAAAAGCGGGAGGGAGGCGGGGGAGAGGGAGGAGGAGGAGGAGGAGGAGGGGAGAGAAACCGGAGGGCCTCGGGTTTTTGATGGCGGGGATGATGACGGTCCTCGGGCTCTCTATAATTGTTATATTGCTGATAATACGGGCGGAGGGGGACCCTGCTCTGCTAAACTCGAGGCTGGGGCGAAATTGCAGCCAATTCTCGTCACGTGGGAGGCCCTGGCCAATGGCAGGAGGGGCCTGGTGGCAAACAGAAAGCGTTATTTTCTTTAATTGATTGAAAAAAGGGAGGAAAAAGCGAGCGAGAGAGAGAGGAACCCCGGAAAAGCCAAGAGCAGCACCCCAGAATCAGCATCATTGCATGGCTGTGGGCAGGGAGATCATTCCTTCCTTCCTTCCTTCCTTCCTTCCTTCCTTCCTTCCTTCCTTCCTTCCTTCCTTCCTTCCTTCCTTCCTTCCTTCCTTCCTTCCTTCCTTCCTTCCTTCCTTCCTTCCTTCCTTCCTTCCTTCCTTCCTTCCTTCCTTCCTTCCTTCCTTCCTTCCTTCCCCCTTCCTTCCTTCCTTCCTTCCTTCCTTCCACTTCCTTCCTTCCTTCCTTCCTTCCGCCACTTCCGTTCCGCCACTTCCGCCCTTCCGCCACTTCCGCCACTTCCGCCACTTCCGCCACTTCCGCCACTTCCGCCATTTCCTTCCTTCCTTCCCGACATTCCCTCCACCTCTCCCTGCCCCGTTCCTGCCCCGTTCCTGCCCCGTTCCCCGCCGTTCCTTGCCCCTTCCTGCCACCATTCCTCCCCGTTCCTGCCCCGTTCCAGCCCCGTTCCAGCCCCATTCCAGCCCCGTTCCTGCCCCATTCCTGCCCCGTTCCTTTCCCCGTTCCTGCCCCGTTCCTTGCCCCGTTCCTGCGCCATTCCAGCCCCGTTCCTGCCCCGTTCCTTTCCCCGTTCCTGCCCCGTTCCAGCCCCGTTCCTGCCCCGTTCCAGCCCCGTTCCTGCCCCATTCCTGCCCCGTTCCTTTCCCCGTTCCTGCCCCGTTCCTTGCCCCGTTCCTGCCCCATTCCTGCCCCGTTCCAGCCCCGTTCCTGCCCCGTTCCAGCCCCGTTCCAGCCCCGTTCCAGCCCCGTTCCTGCCCCGTTCCAGCCCCGTTCCAGCCCCGTTCCTGCCCCGTTCCGTCCCTGCCGCTCCCGCCGCCTCCAGCCCAGCCCTGGCTGCGAACCCTCAGGAAACCGAGCGAGCCTTTAGGCTGAGTTTAGTTAAACCCGCCCGATTTACGGGTTTAAACGGCTGCTAAAGAGCGGCCTAATCCTCGTCCTTCCCAGGCCAGGCTTAACGGACCCTTTGCACTTCGCTCAAAGGCCAAACGCGTTTTAAGGTCACGGGTATCTCTGAAATCGCATCTCCTCCTTTCCATCCCTTTTTCCCCAATAAAGCAGCGCCACTTCCAGAGTTTACAAAATAAATAAATAAAATGAAAAAGTCATTTCCCAACATTTTTTTTTCCCCCCCTTCCTTTCTTTCCCGCTCTCTAAAGCGCCCCGGGTCCGCACAGCCCGAAAAGAAGAGAGAAACCATCAATCTTCTCCTGCAAAGCCTCCTGACAGCTCGCCCTGCCTCGCTCAGCAGAGAAATTCGGCTTTTACCACGGAGTTTTTAACCGGGGGCAGATTTATAAACTTTAATCCGCGGCTTTCAAGGACAGAAACTCAAAAAAAAAAAAAAAAAAAAAAAGAGAGAGAGAGAGAGAAATCGAAATAAATCTGCTGGAGGGGATGGAGAAGGAGTTTTTGGGTTTGTTGGAGCTCCAGTTGTCCCAGTTTGCAGCCGGGAGGGACTGGGAGGCTCCGTTCCCTGGAAACTTTTGTCACTTGAAGCATCCGCGTGGGTGGGGAGCGTTGGGAATAAATCTAAAGCTCCTTCAGCGAGCGGGGGTAAAGAAAATAATTACAATAATTAAAACAATACCAAGCGTAAACCCCAATTTCCCTGAGTGTTTTGTGGGTTCGCGTATCAAAACCACCCCAAAATGTGTTTCATCTGGTCGGATCAATGATTAAAAATGAAATAATCGGGTTTCGCTCATTGCTGGCTGGTTTGAAGTGGGTGTTTGGGGTTTGCAGTTCCTGGGTTCGGGGGATGGGATGGAGAGGAGGAATTTGGGATGGAAAATTCTTCCCAGCCGCTGCCAAAAGTTGTCCCGGCTTTTTGCTCGCGCTCGGAGCTGCAAGGGGGGAAAGGAAAATGAAAACTGGGGGGGAATGAAAAGAGCGAAAAATGAAAATTGGGGGCAATAAAAAGAGGGAAAAATGGGAAGAGGGGGAATGAAAAGAGGGAAAAATGGGAAGGGGGGAATGAAAAGAGGGAAAAATGGGAAGAGGGGGAATGAAAAGAGGGGGAAATGATAAAGGGGGGAAATGAAAAGTGGGTGGACGAAAAGAGGGAGGGGAAATGAAAATGGGGGAAAATTAAAAGGGGGAGAAAATGGAAAGTTGGAAAAATGGAAAGGGGGGAAAAAAGGGAAGTGGGGGGATGAGAAGAGGGGGAGAAATGGAAATAGGGGAGAAAATGAAAAGACGGAAAAATGAAAAGGGGGGGGAATGAAAAGATGGAAAAAGGAGAAGAGGGGGAATGAAAAGAGAGGGCGGAATGAAAATGGAAGGAAAATAAAGAGAGGGAAAATGGAAAGGAGGGGGAGGAAATAAAGAGAGGGAAAAGGAAAAAAACCTCTTGGGGAAATTGGGATTGGTTTTTTCCCCACGCATCACACGGAGGCAAAAGGGGGAAAACCTCCCGGGTGCGGGGAGAGGTTTCGCATCCCCGGCGTGAATTCCCGAGCTCCGAGGGACCGAACCCCGAGCCCGGGCGAGCAGCGCGGCCCCGCCGCTCCGGCCCGGCCTTCGGGAGGGAGGGCCCGGGGCGCGCCCCGGAATTGCTTTTTTTCCCTTTTTCCCAGGTTTTAACCATTTCCTGGGAATCCCTGGCTCAACATGGCGCCGGAAAAAAAATCCGGGAATGGGAGCGGGGAGAGAGAAATGCTTTAGTGAGATGATCCCTGCCCAGCCGGGGATAATTTGATAATTTTATTATTAAAAATAAATTTTAAAATTTATTTCTGAATTAAAAATGTTTCACAGGTCGGGATGGGAAATTGTTCCTCGAGGTCCCACTGCTCCGGATCCCGTTATTATTTATAATTATTTATAATTTTTAATTATTAACCTGGAACTTGGTTTATGAGGACGGATCGGAGCTCGGTGTCGTTTCTCATGAGAGGTTTTTTTTTTTAATCCCTCGGGGATTTGTCCTGGCCGTGCACACAGGTGGATGAAACGAGTAAAATGTGAAATATCTGAAACGTAGAAATGTGAGGTAGAAAATGCGGCGTGGGAAATGCAGGGTATTGGATGTTAGATAGGAAATGTAAAAAATAAAATATAAAAAATTAAAAATAAACTATATAATACAAAAGTATACTTTAAAAATACAGGTTATGGACTATAAAATATGTAATATATAATGTGTAATATATAATAAATATAACATATTATAGATCATATAATATAATATAAATATATAAGCTATATAAAAATATAAAACTACACAAAGTACAAAACACCCCACGTGCTGCTTCTACACCCCACCCCCTTTTCTTTCTTTTAAATTTTGTTTTTCCTTTTTTTGGGTACCTTTTTCAGCTTTTCCACTCTTTTCTCGCGGCCATCCCAAATCTCCCTCTCCCTCCCTGCGGAGGGGACCTTCCCCCTTCCTCCTCTTCCTCTTCCCTCCTCCTCCTCCTCCTCCTCCTCGCCCCCAGCCTTTCCAACCTTCCCAGCCCATAAAACTTTTATTGCCCCTCGCTGCTTTAATGGGAATTTTCTTAGGGCTTTAGAGCAGAAAAAGCAAATTATTCACGGCTTCTCCGCCTGCTTTCGCTGCCGGCCCGGGGCTCTTCTCCCCTCTCGCTTTCACCTTTTTTGGGGGCTTTTTTCCCCTCTTTTAACCCAAATTAGGGGTGCCCGGGAGGAGCGGCAGGGCGCACGGGGGTGCCACACATTCCTATTTCAGAAATAATCCCATTGTTTTAGCCAGAACTCAATTATTTTGGCCAGAGTTCAATTATTAAATATTTAATTAATTAACATGGAAATTATGGATTTCATTCCTCGTCACTTCCCAAGGCCCCGGATGGAAACTCCGGGCCGTTTTTACATTTTCATCTCTCTTTTATTTATTTTTTCCCCCTCTCCTTGTTTTTATTTATTATTTTTGGTGATTAATCCCTTTTCCTTTGTTTTCCTTCCCTCTCCAATGGCAGCCCGGGCCTGGCTCCACGTGATCCCTCTTTGTGGGCCCGAATTCCCAGGATTTCACCCCAAACCACCTCCGCTCTCCATCCCTCTCCTTTTCCTCCCCATCTCCCTTTCCTCCCGCAATTTTATTTCCCCTTTCAAATCCTTTTTTTTTTTTTTTTTATTTTTTCCCCCCAAAAAAACGCGGACGGATAGGACGAGAATAAAACGGAGAGCAGAAAGTTTATTGAGGAATTGTTGGGCAGACAAGAGGAAAGAAAAGAACTACTGTAAGAACAAAGGGAGAGCTGCGAGAGGAGGGGCGGAGGGGAGGGAGCCGCGATGAAAATTCTTCTAATTCAGGACTAAACAATTCCAGCCTGCTCTGCTCTCATGCCTCCAGTAGAACTAATTACATTATTCATAAGTACCGGGGGAACAGAAAACTACTGCTTCTCCCTAAATTACAATAACTAAAAGAAGCTCGTGGTACAATGACAAGGGGAACACAATGTCCTTTCTTTTTTTTTTTTTTTTTAATTTTTTTTCTTTTTTTTTCTGCTTTTTTTTCTGGTTTTTTTTTGGAAGGAAATACTAAAAAAGTACCGCTTGATTCTTATTTTTGTAGTTTCTTTCTGCTTGCTTTTCCCTCATATAAATACATGGTCGGGGGGGGGGATAAATAATACAAAAAAAAAAGAAAAAAAAAAAGGAAAATATTTTCCTTTTCTATAACCAATAAATATATATGAATGTTCACCAGAACACACACCTAACTGAAGGGCGCCTCGACGGAGCTGAGAGCCCTTCAAAGTTGCTTTTTTTAATTATTATTATTATTATTATTTTTAATACCCATTATATGTAAACTCTAAGTGCAACAAAGATGTCCCGGCAGGAAAGCGTCAGCAGATCCCAGGGATCCCTCGGCTTCTGCTTCCGTGGGAGGACATTCCCTCTGCTCAAATATACCCTGTTTCACGTCAGCTCGAAGGAGAGGAGGAAAGAAGCTCAGGATTTCCCCAACTGCTTTTTTTTTTTCTGCTCGTCAACCCTAAAAAACAAAACCACCCCCAAAAAAACCCCAAAACCCTCCCCAAAAGGAGAAATTGAGATTTCGCCTCAGCAGAGGCGAAGGAAGGGAAATATTCAGACCTGGCCGCTCTTTCTTCCTCTCTTTGGAATTTTGGGTGGGGGGAAAAAAGGGGATTTAGGCGTTCCCAACAGTTTCCTCAACCCTTTTTGGGGTTAGACCTCTCTTATCCCGAGTTTTTTACTTTTTTTTTTTGTGTTGTTGTTGTGGAGAGGGGGAGCAGGGCCTGGAGGGATGAGCGTGGCTCTGGGGCGTTGGCAGGTTGGGGATTTGCAGGTTTGGGGGATTCGGGGGGAAGTTACCCTGTGGGAAAGGGAATTTCTCCTTTTCCCAGTGGGAAATTGGATTTCTCCCTTTTCCGGTGGGAAATTGGATTTCTCCTTTTTCCGGTGAGAAATTGGATTTCTCCTTTTCCAGTTGGAAATTGAATTTCTCCTATTTCCGGTGGGAAAGCGAATTTCTCCTTTTTCCGGTGGGAAATTGGATTTCTCCCTTTTCCAGCAGAAAAGGACAACCCTTCCCCTGAGGGCTGCGAAGGAAAGCACCGGTGGATCTGGAGAAGGACTCAAAGCGGGGGCAGCTTCTTGGTGGACCTCTTTGGGGTTCTTTGGATGCAGAGACCCCAAAACTTGGCTGGAGGACTCTTCTCCTTCCCGGCATCCGGGAATTATCGATGACAATCCGAACATGGCTTGGAAACGACGGATTTGGCCGCTCAAACCCTGCAGGATTCCCACAAAACCACCCCGAGTCCATTTCAGAAGCTTTTCTGTCGAAACCCAGGAGGCTCCTCCCTTCCAAAGCCACCAAAACCGCTCGGACTTTGTGCTCATAACAAACCCCAAAACCCCGCCGAGACCAGCGAGGCCAGACAGAAACCCAGCACAAACCATCCCTGAAACCCAAACCGCCCTTTTTTTCCCCAAAAAAAAACCAGCTTCCCCTCTCACAGGTGGGTGAGCTTGGGCGCCTCTTGGATTCTGCCCTGAGAAGTCGCGTGGTGCGACGAGAGCTCCGCGTAGGCGGCGTGGCTCTCGCACGGTCCGTGGGGCTGGCCCGGCGGGACCCCTCCGTAGTCCATGGCGCCGGCCTGGTGCTGCTGGCCCAGGTGGTTGAGGCCGTAAAGGGCCGGGCCCGAGGCGGGCAGAGAATCCACAAAGTTCCCTCCGACGTAGGCCGGGCTGCCCTGCATGGCGCCG
>CM032379.1:5332094-5359473 GCA_019023105.1 Diglossa brunneiventris | reverse complement strand
CCAGAGCCCAATCCCGCGCTAACCCGGCTCGGTTAACCCCAACCCAGAGCCCAATCCCGCGCTAATCCCGGCTCGGTTTAACCCCGGCCCAGAGCCCAATCCCGCGCTAAACCCGGCTCGGTTTAACCCCGACCCAGAGCCCAAACCCGCCCTAAACCCGGCTCGGTTTAACCCTGACCCAGAGCCCAAACCCGCGCTAATCCCGGCTCGGTTTAACCCCGACCCAGAGCCCAATCCCGCGCTAACCCCGTCTCGGTTTAACCCGACCCAGAGCCCAAACCCGCGCTAAACCCGCTCGGTTTAACCCCGACCCAGAGCCCAATCCCGCGCTAACCCCGGCCGGATTTACCCCCGACCCAGAGCCCAGACCCCCCTAACCCGGTTTAACCCCTGCGTGCCCGCAGCCCCCAGCCCCCGCCGCGTTTAACCCCTGCGCGGCCGCGTCGGTACCTGCGAAGTGCGGTTTGAGCAGGAATCCGGCCGGGCCCTGCTCCTTGGGGCAGCACCTCTGGCCGGCCCAGCCCCCGCCCAGCGCCCAGGGCTGGGGGCACCCCCCGAACCCCCCGTCCGGGCCCAGCAGCGCCTCGGGCCGGGGCTCGGCCAGCGCGGGCACCACGGGCACGTCCAGGTAGCCCGGGACGGGCGGGTAGGGCGCGCCGTAACCCGGGTAAAAGGCGAACTCGGCCGGGCGGCTCTGGAACTCCTCGGTGCCCGCGGGCGGCTCCAGGAACTTGTCGGGGGTGCCGGGGAAGGGTCCCTGCGGGCCGGGCCCGGCTTTGAGCGAGCCCCGCGCCACGCGGCACGAGTAGAAGCCGCTCCCGAAGCAGCCGTAGGGCAGCGGGGCCGAGCCCGGCGGGGGCTTGGGGGGCTCCGGGGGCGGCTCCGGCGGGGGGAAGCCGGGGTTCATCGCGGCGGAGGGAGGAGGAGAAGGACAGCGAGGAGGAGGAGGAGGAGGAGGAGCGGGAGGAAGGAGCCCCCGGGGCTGGGCGCCCCCGAAGCCGCCCGGAGCCAGGAGCCCCTCGAGGGCCGGGGGCTGCATGGGGGGCGGCGCGGGGGCCGGGGCATGGGGAGAGGCTGCTCGGAGCCGCGGGCGCTGCCCGACGGGGGTCCCCGCTCGCTTTAAAAGGCTGCGAGACGCCCCCCGCCCACCCCACCCCACCCGGAGCTGCGTTTTTTGACGCAAACGGGAGGAGGGAGGTTCGCTCATTGGTTGGTGGGTAGGGGGGAAAAAAGGGGGGGTGGGAAAAAAAAGGGGAAAAATCCAACGGGGCATCGCGGGGAAAAAAAAAAAAATCGGTCGGTGTCAATAAAGAGAGGGAGAAATTGCGAAAATGGTTTTATTGCCAGGGGAGAGGAGGAGGAGGACGAGGAGGAGGAGGAGGAAGACGAAGAGGGGAGGAGGAGGGGGGACCCCCCTGCGAGCGGCAGGAGGGGACTGGGAGTGGCTCGGAAATAAAAAATAAAAAAAAAAAATTAAAAAAAAGAAAGGTAAAAAATAATAAAAAAAAAATTAAAAATAAAAGCAAAAATAAAAGCAAAAAATAAATAAAAATAAATATAAGAAATAAAAAAATAAAAATTAAAAGAAAAAATAAAAAAGAAAAAATAAAAAGAAAAAATAAAAAGAAAAATAAAAATAAAAATAATAATAAAAATATAAAATATAAAATATAAAATATAAAATATAAAATATAAAATATAAAATATAAATATAAATATAAAATATAAAATATAAAATATAAATATAAAATATAAAATATGAAATATAAAATATAAAATATAAAAATAAAATAAAAAATAAAAATAAAAATAAAAAAATAAAAATAAAAAATATAAAATATAAAAATAAAAATGGTGCCGGAAGGCCGAGGTGTGGGGATGGGGGAAATAAGCGAGAAAAGGCAAAGAACGGGACAATCAGGAATGGCAGGCCCGGGGTGGAAAAATCCGGGCTGGGGTTAAAATCGCCTTTATTTTCATTTTTAATTTTAGGGTTTTTGACTGGTTTGGGCCCACGCGGGTCCGGGGCGGTTCTGCCGCCGACCCCGAGCCGCCCGGAGCCCGGGACCCACCTGGGCTGAGATGGAGCCCGGGAACGGGGCCTGAGCTCCCTCCCAGCCCTGCCGGCCTCACCTTCCCCTCCTCGGGGGTTTCCTGCCCTCCGAAACCCCCAAATCCCCGAATCCCAAATTCCCAGTTCCGCCCTCGGGGCCCTGAGGGTCAGGAGAGAGGGGAAAATTTGATTTCCTGGCAGTCGGTGAGCATCTGCACCTGAAATATCCCAAACACCCGGGACCTGCCCTGGTTCTGAAACCTCCGCGCTCATCTGGAGTTACTGGGAATCGGGAAATTCATCCCAGTTTCGCCAATTCCTCCCAGTTTTGCCAATTCCTCCCAGTTTCAGCAATTCCTCCCATTTTTGCCAATTCCTCCCATTTTCGCCAATTCCTCCTATTTTCGCCAATTCCTCCCATTTTGCCAATTTCCTCCATTTTTGCCAATTCCTCCCATTTTTGCCAATTCCTCCCATTTTCCAATTCCTCCAATTTCTGCCAATTCCCCCATTTTCGCCAATTCCTCCCATTTTTGAGAATTCCTCCCATTTTGCCAATTCCTCCCATTTCTGCCAATTCCTCCAATTTTTGCGAATTCCTCCCGGTTTTGCCAATTCCTCCCATTTTTGCCAATTCCCCCCATTTTCGCGAATTCCTCCCATTTCTGCCAATTCCTCCCATTTTTGCAATTCCCCCCATTTTTGCCAATTCCTCCCATTTTCGCGAATTCCTCCCATTTTTGCCAATTCCTCCCATTTTTGCAATTCCTCCCATTTTTGCCAATTCCTCCCATTTTTGCCAATTCCTCCCATTTTTGCAATTCCTCCCATTTTTGCCAATTCCTCCCATTTTTTATCCCCAATTCCTTCCAATTTCTGGCAATTCCCCTTTTATTTATTTTTTTTTTCTTCCTCCCCCCTAATTCCTTCCCTGCAAACATCCCAAAGGGGAAAGGGTTCGGAAAAAGGGAGGTGGGGAAAAGGAACCAGAAAATCCCTTTTGATTTTCCGGGAGCGCCGGGCAGGTGGAGAGACGGACGGACGGACGGACAGACAGACAGACGGGCCTGGAAGAGTTTGGGGTGAATGAAATAATTATAATAATCATAATTAAATCGCCCCCCGGCTAATGAAGCCACGCCGGTATTTTTAATTGGATGTACGTGCGGTACAAACAGATTTTTTAAAAATTTTTTTTCCTTTTTTCCTCTGTTTTCTTCCCAAAAAAAGAAACGCTTTGCCCAAATCCCCCGCTTCAAGGCAGCTTCCTGTGGATGAACGCGGAGGTTTCTGCCCAAACCGCAATAAAATTCCCTTTTCTGCGGCTCTTTGGGGCCGCCAGAGGCGAGCCGGGGACAGAAATGAGGGCTGGGAGGGACGGTGGGGAAAATCCCAATTATGCCCCAATTAGGGGGAATCCCAATTATCCCCAACACCCCGAATACAGCCCTAAATCCACCCCTAAAAAAAACCCAAAACCCACAAAAAACCAAAAAACTGCGATCTCTCATTGACAGAAAAAAAAATTAAAATTAAAATTTTAAAAAATCGAATTTCTGTCGAAAAAAAAAAACCGGAATAAAACCCAAAAACCCGCTCGGTTTCCAACCTCTCAAAACTCTTTTTTTCCCTTTTTTCCCCTTTTTTTGCCCTTTTTTTCCCTTTTTCCCCTCCCAGCCCCGCACCCGCGCTGTTTGCCGAGGCTCTCGCCCCATTCCCGGCGGGAAAGGTCGGGCAGGAGCCGAGGTCAAGGCCAAGTTGAAAGTTAAAAAAAGTTTAAAAAGCCCCGAGCGCTTCGGAGCGGCGGGGACCCCTCGCTCCTGGCCGAGATTTTGGGGGAAAAACTCCGGATTTGTCCCAAATTTGGATCTGCGGCCGGAGGGATTCCCTGCGAGGTTTCAGCCCTTTAATTCCTTTTAATTAATTTGATTTTAAACGCCGAGGATTTTCAACCCTTTATTTGTGTGATTTTTAGCGGGGAGGATTTTCCCGCGAGGTTTTCAAGCTTTTCGTTCATTTTCATTTATTTCATTTTCGCGCTGGAGATTTCTCTGCGAATTTTCAACCCTTTAATTCTTTTAATTCATTCGATTTTTTTAATTTTTTTTTTTTTTTTTTTTTAACGCTGAGGATTCCCCGCCGTGTTTTCAGCCTTTTAAAACATCGGATTTTTAACGTTGAGGATTTCCTGGCTGTTCCCAGCCCTTGAATTCCCTTTGATTTATTTGGATTTTAGCGCTGAGGATTCTCAGCCCTTTCGGTGCCTTTGATTTTTTTTTCTGTTTTTAACGCACAAAGGAGGAAAGCTGGAGAGGGATCGGCCGCGCTCGGACACCCCTAAAAACCAGGGAACGGAGCTAAAATTGGGTAAAAATCGGATTTTTTTCCCTTTCCCGAGGGGTCGCGGTGAGCGGGGTTTTGTCCCAGCCCCCCGGGCAAGAATTCCCCTTTTTCACCCCAAAAACTCCCTTGGCTTCATTTATTACAATTTTTTCCCCAATTCCTTTTAAACCCGCGGAAAATTCCGAGCGGGCTCTGCCGTTTAAAAACGCGATTTAATCGAGTTTAAAATCGAGATGGAATCGAGTTTAAAAACGCCATTTCCAGCCCGACAATGAGGTTTTCCTTCTTCGAGGGTGTCAGAGAAAATTTCAGCGTTTAAAGCAAAAACAACGGGTTTGTCTTAAAGGAAAAAAAAACCTGAATTTTTCACCAGCTCCTCTCTCAGTGACCGACATGAAAATTATCAAGCGCCCTTATCAGTTTGCAGCTTTTCTTTTATTGCATTCTCCACGGGATCCATTTAATATTTATCCCATCTGGAGCCTGAAAAAAATCTCTGGAACAACTTTTTAAAAGTCTGGGATTTTATTTTAATTTTTTTTTTTTTTTTTTGAAGCAATTGAATCGGAACCATCATCACAAAACACAAGGGGGGGAAAAAAAAATCAACCCAACCCAAAGCCAAAGCGGTTTGAAGAGGAGATTAAAACAAAATAAATTGGAACTACTGCAAGAGTTCACGTTTGGAAATAATCAATGGCTGGAAAATTGGATTTGGGCTCTGGAAGGGAGCCCAGCCCCTCGCTCGCTGACTCTGGCAAGATTTGGGGAGCAAAAAATCAAATCAAGACCACATTTTTGATCGGTTTTGATCTTTTATTTCCTCTTTTCCCCCCAATTCTCCGCTCGGCTCCCAGGGCGGACGGGGTTGGGGGTGCGGATGTTCCTCGGCCGGTGCCGAATTTGGATTTTCCAGCGACTTTTTGGGGACCCTTTGAACAGAGCCTGGCAGGGGAACAGAGAGCCCGGCCCGGCGCCACCACAGCCCCGGAGCCGCTGCCGGGGGGTGGAGGGGGCGAGTCCAGACCCGGGGGGGTTGTAGGGTCCGGTTTGGGGTGGATGTGGGGGATTCCAGATTCAGGGGTTCTGTAGGATCCGGTCTGGGGTGGATGTGGGGGATTCCAGACCCGGGGCTCTCTTGGATCCCTTTTGGGGTGGATCCACCCCATCCATGGATCCATCTATGGATCCATCCATCCATCATCCATCCATCCATCCATCCATCCATCCATCCATCCATCCATCCATCCATCCATCCATCCATCCATCATCCATCATCCATCATCCTCCATCCATCCATCCATCCATCCATCCATCCATCCATCCATCCATCATCCATCATCCATCATCCATCATCCATCCATCCATCCATCCATCCATCCATCCATCCATCCATCCATCCATCCATCATCCATCCATCACCCATCCATCCATCCATCCATCCATCATCCATCCATCCATCATCCATCCATCCATCCATCCATCCATCCATCCATCCATCATCCATCATCCATCCATCATCCATCCATCCATCCATCCATCCATCATCCATCCATCCATCATCCATCCATCCATCCATCCATCCATCATCCATCCATCCATCCATCATCCATCCATCCATCCATCCATCCATCCATCATCCATCCATCCATCCATCATCCATCCATCCATCCATCCATCCATCCATCCATCCATCCATCATCCATCCATCCATCCATCATCCATCCATCCATCCATCCATCCATCCATCATCCATCCATCCATCCATCCATCATCCATCCATCCATCCATCCATCCATCCCTCCATCCATCCATCCATCCATCCATCCATCCATCCATCATCCATCCATCCATCATCCATCCATCCATCCATCCATCCATCATCCATCCATCCATCCATCATCCATCCATCCATCCATCATCCATCCATCCATCCATCATCCATCCATCCATCCATCCATCCATCATCCATCCATCCATCCATCCATCCTCCATCCGTCCGTCCCTCCATCCATCCCGTGCTCTCTGTGGCTCCCAGGGCCAGGAGAGCAGCCGCGGTTTTGGGTGGAATCAGCCACATTTTGTCCCTCTTACCCACAGATGTGCCCTGCAGGACATTTCTGTCCCTGTCCCTGTCCCTGTCCCATCCCTGTCCCCATCCCTGTCCCTGTCCCATCCCTGCCAGTGATTCCCAGTAAGAACAGACGGATTTATCCTGGGAAAGGCCCCGAGGGAACTGGGATTGAACGGGGAATAAACTGGGAATAAACGGGGAATGGAGCAGGAATGAACTGGGAATGAATGGGGAATGAACTGGGAATGAACGGGGATTGAACTGGGAATGAACTGGGGCCAGACCGGGGCTGTGGAGCCCCTGAGCTCCCTCTCCTCCCTGTCCCACCCTGCCGGGAACTGGGAATGGGGCAGGGAGGGGGGGCAGCAGAGCCCCTGGAGCCCCCCGAGCACCCCCGGGCACCCCTGGGAACCCCCGGGCACCCCGACCTTCGCCCCACGGTGTCCCTGGGGTGTCCCTGGCCGTGTCCCGGCCGTGTCCCCTCCCCGGGGACGGGCACAGGGAGCGGGAGGGCAAAGTCCGCCCGTTGTCACCGCCCGGTCCCCTTTGGTCCCGTCCTTATCGCGGGGAGGGGACAGGGAGGGACAGGAAGGGACAGGGAGGGACAGGGAGGGACGCTCGGGGGTCTCCCCGTTCCCTGCTCGGGGTGCGGCCGGGGCTGGGGGCTCCGGGGGCTCTGGGGGCTCCGATGACTCCAAGGATTCCAGGGATTCTGGGGGTTCCAGGGGTTTCCAAACACTCCAGGGCTCCCCGAGGTTTCGGGGGCTCCAGAGGCTCTGGGGACACCAAGGATTCCGGGCGTTCTGGGGGCTCCAGGCATTGCGGGGGTCCCCGAGGATTCCGGAATTCCGGGGGCTCCAGGGGCTCCAGAGGCCCCAGGGGCTGCAGGGCATCCGAGGATGCCCCAAAAATGCCCCCAAAGTGCTCCAAAATGCCCCCAAAATGCCCCCAAAGTGCTCCAAAAATGCCCCAAAATGCTTCAAAAGTGCCCCCAGAGTCCCCCAAAATGCTTCAAAAGTGCCCCCAAAGTGCCCCAAAATGCCCCAAAATGCCTCCAAAATGCCCCAAAGTGCCCCAAAAGTGCCCCCAAAGTGCCCCCTAATGCCCCAAAAGTGCTCCAAAAATGCCCTAAAAATGCTTCAAAAGTGCTCCCAAAGTGCCTCAAAAGTGCCTAAAAACTGCTCCAAAAGTACCCCAAAAATGCTTCAAAGTGCCTCCAAAGTGCCCCCAAAGTGCTCCAAAAATGCCCCAAAGTGCCCCAAAAGTACTCCAAAAGTGCCCCAAAATGCCCCAAAAGTGCTCCCAAAATGCCCCAAAAAATGCCCCAAAAATGCCTCCAAAGTGCCTCAAAAGTGCCCCCAAAATGTTTCAAAAGTGCCCCCAAAGTGCTCAAAAATGCCCCCAAAGTGCCCCATAATTGCCCAAAAGTGCTCCAAAAATGCCCTAAAAGTGCTTCAAAAGTGCCCCCAAAGTGCCCCAAAAGTGCCCCAAAATGCCCCAAATTGCCCAAAAAGTGCTCCAAAAATGCCCCAAAAATGCTTCAAAAGTGCCCCCAAAGTGCTCAAAAAATGCCCCCAAAGTGCCCCATAATTGCCCCAAAAGTGCTCCAAAAATGCCCTAAAAGTGCTTCAAAAGTGCCCCCAAAGTGCCCCAAAAGTGCCCCAAAAATGCCCCAAAATTGCCCAAAAAGTGCTCCAAAAATGCCCCAAAAATGCTTCAAAAGTGCCCCCAAAGTGCTCAAAAAATGCCCCAAAATGCCCCAAAAGATGCCCCAAAGTGCCCCAAAATGTGCCCCCAAAATGCCCCCAAAATGCTCCAAAAATGCCCTAAAAATGCCCCAAAAGTGCCCCAAAAAATGCCCCAAAAATGCCCCGAAAGTGCTCCAAAAGTGCTCCAAAAATGCCCTAAAAATGCTTCAAAAGTGCCCTTGGAGCTCCTTGGGACCAATCCGGCCCAAAGGGCCCAATCCTGACCTGCCTGGGCCCAATCCTGCCCTGTTTGGACCCTTTGGGCAGGATTGGTCCTTCAGGGCAGGATTGGGCCCTGTGGTCAGGATTGGGCCCCAACTGGGCAGGATTGGGCCCTTTGGGGCAGGATTGGGCCCTGTGGTCAGGATTGGGCCCTGTGGTCAGGATTAGGCCCGAACTGGGCAGGATTGGGCCCCTTGGTCAGGATTGGGCCAAACTGGGCAGGATTGGGCCCAAACTGGGCAGGATTGGGCCCAAACTGGGCAGGATTGGGCCCTGTGGTCAGGATTGGGCCCAAACTGGGCAGGATTGGGCCCTGTGGTCAGGATTGGGCCCCTTGGGCAGGATTGGGCCCAAATTGGGCAGGATTGGGCCCCTTGGGCAGGATTGGGCCCTGTGGTCAGGATTGGGCCCAAACTGGGCAGGATTGGGCCCTGTGGTCAGGATTGGGCCCCTTGGGCAGGATTGGGCCCAAATTGGGCAGGATTGGGCCCCTTGGGCAGGATTGGGCCCAAACTGGGCAGGATTGGGCCCAAACTGGTCAGGATTGGGCCCTTTGGGCAGGATTGGGCCCTTGGCAGGATTGGGCCCAAACTGGTCAGGATTGGGCCCTTTGGGCAGGATTGGGCCCTTGGGCAGGATTGGGCCCAAACTGGTCAGGATTGGGCCCTTTGGGCAGGATTGGCCCTTGGGCAGGATTGGGCCCCAACTGGTCAGGATTAGGCCCAAACTGGGCAGGATTGGGCCCCTTGGTCAGGATTGGGCCCAAACTGGGCAGGATTGGGCCCTTGGGCAGGATTGGGCCCAAGGAGCTCCAAGGGCACTTTTGAAGCATTTTTAGGGCATTTTAGGAGCACTTTTGGGGCACTTTTGGGGCACTTTGGGGGGCACTATTGAAGCATTTTTGGGACATTTTTGGAGCACTTTTGGGCACTTTTGGTGCATTTTTAGGGCATTTTGGGACATTTTTGGGCATTTTTGGGGCACTTTTGAAGCATTTTTAGGGCATTTTTGGAGCACTTATGGGGCAATTTTGGGGCACTTTTGGGGGCATTTCGGAGCACTTTGGGGGCATTTTTTGGGGCATTTTGGGGCACTTTCGGAGTAATTTTGGGCACTTTGGGGCACTTTTGGTGCACTTTGGGGGCACTTTGGAGGCATTTTTGAAGCACTTTTAGGGCATTTTTGGAGCACTTTTGGGCATTTTTGGAGCACTTTTGGGGCACTTTTGGAGCACTTTTGGGCATTAGGGGGCACTTTGGGGGCACTTTTGGGGCACTTTGGGGCACTTTGGGAGCACTTTTGAAGCATTTTTGGGGCATTTTTGGAGCATTTTGGGGGCACTTTTGCGGCATTTTGGGGCACTTTTGGGCACTTTGGGGGCACTTTTGAAGCATTTTGGGGCATTTTTGAGGCACTTTGGGGGCATTTTGGGGCCTTTTGGGGCATTTTTTGAGCACTTTGGGGGCACTTTTGAAACATTTTGGGGCACTTTTGAGGCACTTTGGGGGGCATTATTGGAGCATTTTTAGGGCATTTTGGGGGCACTTATGGGGCACTTTGGGGGCACTTTGGAGGCATTTTTGGGGCATCTTGGGGGTACTTTTGGAGCACTTTTGAGGCGCTTTGGGAGCACTTTTGAAGCATTTTTAAGGCATTTTTGGAGCACTTTTGGGGCACTTTTGGGGCATTAGGGGGCACTTTGCGGGCACTTTTGGGGCACTTTGGGGGCATTTTAGGGGCACTTTGGGGGCACTTTTGAAGCATTTTGGGGCATTTTTGGAGCATTTTGGGGCATTTTTTGGAGCACTTTTGGAGCACTTTGGGAGCACTTTTGGTGCATTTTGGGAGCATTTTTTGGAGCACTTTTGGAGGCATTTTTGGAGCACTTTTGAAACATTTTGGGAGCATTTTTGGAGCACTTTTGGAGCACTTTGGGGGCACTTTTGAAACATTTTGGGGCATTTTTTGGAGCACTTTTGGAGGCATTTTTGGGGCACTTTTGGTGCATTTTTTGGGGCATTTTTGGGACATTTTTGGGGCATTTTTGGGGCACTTTTGAAGCATTTTTAGGGCATTTTTTGAGCACTTTGGGGGCATTTTGGGGGCATTTTTTGGAGCACTTTGGGGGCATTTTGGGGCAGTTTTGGGGCATTTTGGAGCACTTTGGGGGCATTTTTGGGGCATCCTCGGATGCCCTGCAGCCCCTGGGGCCTCTGGAGCCCCTGGAGCCCCCGGAATTCCGGAAACCTCGGGGACCCCCGCAATCCCTGGAGCCCCCAGAACCCCCGGAGTCCTTGGTGTCCCCAGAGCCTCTGGAGCCCCCGAAACCTCGGGGAGCCCTGGAGTGTTTGGAAACCCCTGGAACCCCCAGAATCCCTGGAATCCTTGGAGTCATCGGAGCCCCCAGAGCCCCGGAGCCCCCGGAACCCCCAGCCCCGGCTGCACCCCGAGCAGGGAACGGGGAGACCCCCGAGTGTCCCTCCCTGTCCCTCCCTGTCCCTTCTGTCCCTCCCTGTCCCTCCCTGTCCCTCCCTGTCCCTCTTTGGGCCCAATCCTGACCAGTTCGGGCCAATCCTGCCCTAAAAATGTGTCAAAAGTGCCCCCAAAGTGCTCAAAAAATGCCCCAAAGTGCCCCAAAAGGCTCCGTGGGTTTCAGGATTTTTGGGATTTCCAGCGCCACCCCACACCTGAACTCAGGATGATCTCTTTATTTCATTATTTAATTATTTCATTATTCCATTATTTCATTATTTCAATATTTCATCATTTCATTATTCCATTATTCCATTATTTCATTATTTCATTATTTCAGTATTCCATTATTCCATTATTACATTATTCCATTATTTCATTATTTCAGTATTTCATCATTTCATTATTTCATTATTCCATTATTTCATTATTTCATCATTTCATTATTCCTCTATTTCATTATTCCATTATTTCGCTTTCGTTTTCTTCTTCTTTTGTTTTTAAATTTTTTCTTCCTCCTGACAAGATGAAGGGAATGGGATCCGCTTGGAAAAACTCCAAATTTTCCTTCTGGGATCATTCCCAGACCTCTCCCATCCCATTTCTTCCCAATTTTTTATAAATAGAAATAAATAGAAATTAATAAGAAATACATAAAATATAAATAAATCATTAAAATAAATATAACCAATAAAATGAATAATAAATAGAAATAATAAATAGAAATAAAAATAGAAAAATAAATAGAAGTAAAAAGTAAATAAATAAAAATTAATATATCTGTATTATTAAAATAAATACAAGTTAGAAGTATAATAAATAATAAATATATAACTAAATCATTAAAATAAATATAAATAACAATAGAAACAATAAATAATAAATATAAACAATAAATAATAAATAGAAACAATAAATAGAAATAAATAGAAGTAAAATAGAAAAAATAGAAAGAAATATAACCATATTATAAAATAAATATAAGTTTAAAAGATACATAAATAATAAGTATATAAATTATAATAAATTATTAAAATGAATAGAAACAACAATATAAATAATAATTAAGAAATATAAATAACCAATGGAAATAAATAGAAGTAAAAGAAATAAATAAAATAAATATAAATAAATTATAAAAATAAATATAAAATAAATTAAAATAAAAATAAATAATAAATAAATCCCAATTTTCCTCCCCCAGGCGCCCAACAATTCAAGAACGTCCCCAAAATGTTCATTTTTGGCAGCAGATTTGTCTGCAGCCGCCGGCTCCAAGGCTGCAGCTCCTTGCCAAGGTTTTTGCTGACAAGAAATTGAATTTTCCTGCCCCCATTCGTCATTCCCGGGACGTTCCCGTGGATCATCCCCGGCAGGAGCGAATCCTTCACCCCCGAGCGGCCAGAAATGGAAATTCAGCGATTCTGGGGCTTTTTGGGTTTTTTTTTTTTTCCTTGGGATAACGGATGGAGGGAAAATCAGAATTATTGGGAATGTTCAGGGTGGGCTCCCGAGAGCAGAGACTGGGAAGGGTCAAATTCCTGCGCTGGGACTGGGGAAAAGTGGGATTAAAATAAATCCAGGTTCAGGGCTGGGACTGGGGTTAAAATCCGGGTTTAGGGAGTTAAAATCATTTAATATAAGTGGTTAAAATAAAATGGAATTAAATCCATAAAATAAATGGAATTAAATGGAGGTTTTAGGGCTGGAATCAGGAAAGAAATCCAGGGTTTAGGGAATTAAAATAATTTTATATAAATGGTTAAAATAAATGGAATTAAATCGAGGTTTTAGGGCTGGAATCAGGAAAGAAATCCAGGGTTTAGGGAGTTAAAATATTTTCTATAAATGGTTAAAATAAAATGGAATTAAATCGATGTTTTAGGGCTGGAATCGGGAAAGAAATCCAGGGATTAGGGAATTAAAATAATTTTATATAAATGGTTAAAATAAATGGAATTAAATCGAGGTTTTAGGGCTGGGATTGGGAAAGAAACCCAAGGTTTAGGGAATTAAAAGAAGTGAGAATAAATTAATAAAATAAAATGGAATGAAATCGAGGTTTTAGGGATGGGATTGGGAAAGAAATCCAGGTTTAGGGAATTAAAATAATTTTATATAAATGGTTAAAATAAAATGGAATTAAATTGAGGTTTCAGGGCTGAGATCGGGAAAGAAACCAAAGGTTTAGGGAATTAAAAGAAGTGAGAATAAATTAATAAAATAAAATGGAATTAAATCGAGGTTTTAGGGCTGGAATCGGGAAAGAAATCCAGGGTTTAGGAATTAAAATAATTTAATATAAATGGTTAAAACAAAATGAATTAAATCGAAGTTTTAGGGCTGGAATCGGGAAAGAAATCCAGGGTTTAGGAGTTAAAATAAAATGGAGTTAAAATAAAATGGAGTTAAAATAAATTGAGGTTTTAAGGATGGGATTGGGAAAGAAACCTGAGGTTAGGGAATTAAAAGAAATGAAAATAAATTATTAAAATAAAATGGAATTAAATCGAGGTTTTAGGGCTGGAATCTGGAAAGAAACCCAAGGTTTAGGGAATTAAAAGAAATTAAAATGAATTATTAAAATAAAATGGAGTTAAAATAAATTGAGGTTTTAAGGATGGGATTGGAAAGAAACCCGAGGTTTAGGGAATTAAAAGAAATGAGATAAATTATTAAAATTAAATGGAATTAAATTGAGGTTTTAGGGCTGGAATCGGGAAAGAAATCCAGGGTTTAGGGAATTAAAATAATTTTATATAAATGGTTAAAATAAATGGAATTAAATCGAGGTTTTAGGGCTGGAATCAGGAAAGAAATCCAAGGTTTAGGGAATTAAAATATTTTATATAAATGGTTAAAATAAAATAGAATTAAATGGAGGTTTTAGAGCTGGGATTGGGAAAGAAATCCAGGTTTAGGGAATTAAAAGAAATTAAAATTAATTATTAAAATAAAATGGAGTTAAAATAAATCGAGGTTTTAGGGCTGGAATCGGGAAAGAAACCCAAGGTTTAGGGAGTTAAAAGAAATGAGAATAAATTATTAAAATAAAATGGATTAAATCGAGGTTTTAGGGCTGGAATCGGGAAAGAAATCCAGGGTTTAGGGAATTAAAATATTTTATATAAATGGTTAAAATAAAATGGAATTAAATCGAGGTTTTAGGGCTGGAATGGGAAAGAAACCCAGGGTTTAGGGAATTAAAAGAAATTAAAATGAATTATTAAAATAAAATGGAGTTAAATAAATCGAGGTTTTAGGGATGGATTGGGAAAGGGATCGAGGTTTTAGGGCCGGAATTAAAAGAAAAGATTTCAGAGGCTCGGAATTGGGAAAGAAAATAAAGTTTAGGAGGCCTGGAATCAGAAAAGAAACGGAGTTTTTAAAGGCCTGGAATGAAAATTAAAAGTTCTGCAGGCCTGGGAATAGGGGGGAAGTGGGGATTTGAGAGGCCTGGGATTGGGATTGGAAATAAATCAATTCCCAGTTCCCTGCAGTCTGTCTGTCCGTCTGTCTGTCCCATTCCCATTCCCAGTGTCTGTCCGTCTGTCCCGTTGCCGGTGTCTGTCTGTCCCGTTCCCCAGTGTCTGTCTGTCTGTCTGTGCCGTTCCCGTTCCAGGTGTCTGTCTGTCCGTCTGTCCGTTGCCGGTGTCTGTCTGTCTGTCCGTCTGTCCGTCTGTCCCGTTCCCGGTGTCTGTCTGTCTGTCCCGTTGCCGGTGTCCGTCTGTCTGTCTGTCCGTCTGTCCCGTTGCCGGTGTCTGTCCCCCTCTGCCGGCCGATCCAAAACATTTCCCAGAAAACCCCAGGGAGAGGCCGGGAGCGGCAGCGGGCTGGGAAATCCGCACTGAAAAATCAAAATAACCATAACAGCCTGAAAAGAATGGAACGCAATGTAACACAATGTCATATAATTAATAGATAATAATAACAACGCTAACAATAATAACACCAATAAAATAATAAAACAAAAACACAAAAATTAAAATAATAACAATGCCATTTAACCCTTTAACCCTTTCACCCTTTAACCCTTTAACCCTTTCCCTCCCGGCGCTTCCGCCATCTTTCCCGAGGGGGGCGGAGCCCTTCCTGCGCGCGGCGCCTCTCGATGACGTCATGCGGCGCGTTTGATATCACACGCGTCGCGCTCGATTGGGTCACGCGTCGCGCCCGATGACGTTTCCGCGTCGCGCCCGATGACGTTTCCGCGTCGCGCCCGATGACGTGTCCGCGGCGGCGGCGGCGGGGCCGGGATGCACCGGAGGGGGGTGGGGGCGGGGGCGATCGCCAGGAAGAAACTGACCGAGGTGACCGGGATGGGGGACACGGGACAGACCGGGGACACGGGACCCACCGGGGCACCGGGCCGCAGCGGGGCCCGGAGGGGTCGGGGCTCGGTCCGCGGGGTGGGAGCTGTGAGGGGACCCCCAGAGCTCCGGCCCGGGGAGCGCGGCCAGAGCCCACAGGGAGAAACTCCCGCACGGGGATGGGCGGTTCGGGGTCCTCTGGGTTTGGGATTTTCTGGGTCCGGGATTGTCCCGGTTCGGGATTGTCCCGGTTCGGGCTGTCCCGGTTCGGGCTGTCCCGGTTCGGGGCTGTCCCGGTTCGGGCTGTCCCGGTTCGGGGCTGTCCCGGTTCGGGCTGTCCCGGTTCGGGGCTGTCCCGGCCGTGCCCTCACGGTCGGTCTCTCCCCCAGGCCAAGTACAAGGAGCGCGGCACGGTGCTGGCTGAGGATCAGCTGGCCCAGGTGCGAATTCCCCCTGACCTCGGGCTGTGACTCTGTCCCTGTCTGTGACTCTGTCCCCATCCCTGTCTGTGACTCTGTCCCTGTCCCATCCCTGTCCATTCCCAGCCCATTTCCCATTCCCAGTGCCGTTCCCCAGTCCCAGCCCTGCCGTTCCCATTCCCGCTGTCTCCGTGTCCCGTCCCGTGTCCCATCCCTGATCCCCACGTCCCTGTGTCCGTCTGTCCGTCCGTCCGTCCATCCGTCCCAGATGTCCAAGCAGCTGGAGGCGTTCAGGACTCACCCGCAGGCCTTTGCCAGCAAGCACAGCCCAGCCCTGTGTCCCCATGTCCCATCCCTGTGTCCCCGTGCCCCAGCCCCGTGTCCCTGTCCATCCCCATGTCCGTCTGTCCGTCTGTCGCAGATGTCGAAGCAGCTGGAGACGTTCCGGAGCCACCTGCAGGCCTTTGCCAGCAAGCACAAGCAGGAGATCCGGCGCAGCCCCGAGTTCCGGCTGCAGTTCCAGCACATGTGCGCCGCCATCGGCGTCGACCCGCTGGCCTGTGAGCACCGACAGACACGGGACAGACACGGGACAGACACGGGACAGACACGGGACAGACACGGGACAGACACGGGGACAGACACGGGACAGACACGGGGACTGACACGGGGACAGACACGGGACAGACACGGGGACAGAGACGGGACTAACGCAGGACAGACACGGGACAGACACGGGACAGACACGGGACAGACACGGGACAGACACGGGGACACACGGGGACAGACACGGGGACAGACACGGGACTGACACGGGGACAGACACGGGACAGACACGGGACAGACACGGGACAGACATGGGGACAGACACGGGACAGACACGGGACAGACACGGGGACAGACACGGGACAGACATGGGGACAGAGACGGGACAGACACGGGACAGACACGGGACAGACACGGGACAGACACGGGACAGACACGGGACAGACACGGGACAGACACGGGACAGACACGGGGACAGACACGGGACAGACGGGGGGACAGACACGGGACAGACACGGGGACAGACACGGGGACAGACACGGGACAGACACGGGACAGACACGGGACAGACACGGGACAGACACGGGACAGACACGGGGACAGACACAGGGACACACGGGGACAGACACGGGACAGACACGGGGACAGACACGGGACAGACACGGGGACACACGGGGACAGACACGGGACAGACACGGGACAGACACGGGACAGACAGGGGGACAGACACGGGACAGACACGGGGACAGACACGGGACAGACACGGGGACAGACACGGGGACAGACACGGGACAGACACGGGACAGACACGGGGACAGACACGGGACAGACACGGGACAGACACGGGGACAGACACGGGACAGACAGGGGGACAGACACGGGACAGACATGGGGACAGAGACGGGACAGACACGGGACAGACACGGGACAGACACGGGGACAGACACGGGACAGACGGGGGGACAGACAGGGGGACAGACACGGGGACAGACACGGGACAGACACAGGACAGACACGGGGACAGACAGGGGGACAGACACGGGACAGACAGGGGGACAGACACGGGACAGACACGGGACAGACACGGGGACACACGGGGACAGACACGGGACAGACACGGGGACACACGGGGACAGACACGGGACAGACACGGGACAGACACGGGGACAGACACGGGACAGACACGGGGACAGACACGGGACAGACACGGGACAGACACGGACAGACACGGGACAGACAGGGGGGATAACGGGGGGCACGGGGGACATAACGGGGGCACAGCAGGGGGACAATGAGGGGGGAACGGGGGTGGAATGGGGGGGACAAGGGGGGGACAGTGGGGGGACAAGGGGGGAGAGGAGGGGGGATAATGGGGGCACAAGGAGGGGGGACAGTGGGGGACAGAGGGGGGACAATGTGGGGACCAAGAGGAGCACAGGCCCCGTGCGGTGCCCCGGGACGGGCTGGGGGTCCCGGACGCGAGCTCTGTCCCTGCCCCCAGCTGGGAAGGGGTTCTGGGCCGAGGTGCTCGGGGTCGGAGACTTCTACTACGAGCTGGGCGTGCAGATCATCGAGGTGTGCCTGGCACTGCGGCACCGCAACGGAGGTGGGCACCGCGCACGGGCGGGAGCCATCCCTGATCCCAGAGAGCCATCCCTGATCCCAGAGAGCCATCCCTGATCCCAGAGATTCACTGATCCCAGAGAGCCATCCCTGATCCCAGAAATCCATCCCTGATCCAGGGATCCATCCCTGATCCCAAAAATCCATCCCTGATCCCAGAGAGCCATCCCTGATCCCAGGGATCCATCCCTGATCCCAGAGATCCATCCCTGATCCCAGAGAGCCATCCCTGATCCCAGAGATCCATCCCTGATCCCAGAGAGCCATCCCTGATCCCAGAGAGCCATCCTGATCCCAGAGAGCCATCCCTGATCCCAGAGAGCCTCCCTGACCCCAGAGAGCCATCACTAATCCAGAGATCCATCTGCCCTGATCCCAGAGATCCATCCCTGATCCCAGAGATCCATCCTGATCCCAGGGGTCTGTCCCTGATCCCAGAGAGCCGTCCCTGACCCCAGAGAGCCATCCCTGACCCCAGAGAGCCATCCCTGATCCCAGAGATCCATCCCTGATCCAGAAATCCATCCCTGATCCCAGAAATCCATCCCTGATCCACAGAGCCATCCCTGATCCCAGGGAGCCATCCCTGATCCAGGGAGCCATCCCTGATCCCAGAAATCCATCCCTGATCCCAGGGATCCATCCCTGATCCAGAGATTCACTGATCCAGAGAGCCATCCCTGATCCCAGAGAGCCATCCCTGACCCCAGAAATCCATCCCTGATCCCTGAAATCCATCCCTGATCCCAGAGATTCCCTGATCCCAGAGATCCCTCTGCCCTGATCCCCATTCCCTGACCCCAGGGTCCCTCCCCAGTCCCATCCCAGGGCGTTGGGATTCCCAAAAAGGGCAGCTCACACCGGGAACGGGCCTGAACCCCATCAACACCACAAAAACCCCATAAACCTCCTAAATCCCATAAAGAGCCTGTAAACCCCATAAATTCACAAAACGCCAAAAAAAAAAAAATTCCCAAAAATCCCCCCAAAAACCCCAAAAAACTAAAAAAAAAATCCCCAAAAAACCCCCCCCAAAAATTTAAAAATCCCTAAAAAACCCCCAAAAAATAAAAAAAAATCCCCCAAAAAATCCACAAAAAAAAAAATCTAAAATCCCTAAAAAAAACCAAAAATCCCTAAAAAATCCAGAAAAAAAAACCCCAAAATCCCTAAAAAACCCCAAAAAATCCAGAAAAAATACCCCTAAAAAATAAAACCCAAAAATCCCCAAAAAATCAAAAAAAATCCCCAAGAATCCCTAAAAAAACCCCCAAAAATCCCAAAAACCCCAAAAAATCCCCCAAAAATCACAAAAAATTCCTAAAAAACCCCATAAAAATAATTTTGAAAAAATCCTGAAAGTTCCCCTAAAACGCCCACCTGGGCTCGTGCTGCAGGGCTGATCACGCTGGAGGAGCTGCAGCAGGAGGTGCTCAAGGGCCGGGGGAAGTTTGCTCAGGACGTCAGCGCGTGAGTGTGGGCAGGAATTCCTGGGAATTCCTCAGGAATCCCTCGGGAACCCCAAAAAATCCAACCCAGGAGGATTTTTCCCCTAAAAACCAACCCTGGAAGGATTTTTTTCCCCCAAAAATCCAACCCCAGGGTGATTTTCCCCTAAAAATCCAGCGCCTGGATGATTTTTTTCCCTAAAAATCCCACACCTGGATGATTTTTTCCCTAAAACTCCAACATCTGAAATTATTTTTTTCCCCCTAAAATCCAACCCTAGGAGGATTTTTCCCTACAAATCCAACCCCAGGATGGTTTTCCCCTTAAAATCCAACACCTGGAAGGATTTTTTTCCCCCTAAAAATCAACCTTAGGATTGTTTTTCCCTAAAAACCAATCCCAGGCAATTTTTCCCCACAAATCCAACCCCAGGATGGTTTTCCCCACAAATCCAACCCCAAGAGGACATTTTCCCCCTAAAAACCAGGAAGATTTTCCCCTAAAACCAATCCCAGCAGGACTTTTCCCTACAAATCCAACCCCAGGGTGATTTTCCCCTAGAAATCCAACACCTGGATGATTTCTTTCCCTTAAAATCCAACATCTGGAAAGATTCTTTCCTTTTAAAAATCCAACCCTAGGAGGATTTTCCCCACAAATCCAACCCCAGGATGGTTTTTCCCCTACAAATCCAACCCCAGCATGGTTTCCCCAAAAAATCCAACCCAGGATGGTTTTCCCCTAAAAATCCAACACCTGCAAGGATTTTTTCCCCTAAAAACCAAACCTCAGGATTGTTTTTCCCTAAAACCAACCCCAGGATGGTTTTCCCCCCAAATCCAACCCCAGGACGATTTTTCTCCTACAAATCCAACCCCAGGAGGATTTTTCCCCTAAAAACCGACCCTGGAAGGATTTTTTTTCTCCCAAATCCAACCCCGGGGTGATTTTCCCCTAGAAAATCCAACACCTGGATGATTTTTTTTTCCCTTAAAATCCAACATCTGGAAAGATTCTTTCCTTCTAAAAATCAACCCTAGGAGGATTTTCCCCACAAATCCAACCCCAGGATGGTTTTCCCCTAAAAATCCAACACCTGGAAGGATTTTTTTTCCCCTAAAAATCAAATCTCAGGATTGTTTTTCCCTAAAAACCAACCCCAGGATGGTTTTACCCACAAATCCAACCTAGGACGATTTTTCTCCTACAATCCAACCCCAGGAGAATTTTTCCCCTAAAAACCGACCCTGGAAGGATTTTTTTTCCCCCAAAATCCAACCCCAGGATGATTTTTCCCTAAAAGAAACCCCAGGATGGTTTTCCCCCACAATCCAACCCCAGCAGGACTTTTCCTACAAATCCAACCCCATGATGGTTTTCCCCACAAATCAACCCTAGGATTTTTCCCTAAAAGAAACCCCAGGATGATTTTTCCCTAAAAGAAACCCAGGATGATTTTTTCCCCTAAAACCCAATCCCAGCAGGACTTTCCCTACAAACCCAACCCCAGGATGGTTTTTCCCCACAAATCCACCCCAGGATGGTTTTTTCCCCACAAACCCAACCCCAGGATGGTTTTTCCCCACAAATCCAACCCCAGGATGGTTTTTCCCCACAAACCCGACCCCAGGAGGGGCTGAGGAAGGGCCACACCAATCCCAGCACAATGGGATTTTCAGCACAAACCTCCCAGTTTTAGGGCTGAGCCCCCGAGGCCGCGCGGCCGCCGGAACCCCGAATTGCGGCTGGGAGCGACTCCCGGATTTCGGGGGCATTCCCGGGACCTGGGGCGGCCTGGGGAGCCCTTTGGGGTGTCCGTGTCCCCCCAGGGATGATCTGCTCCGGGCCATCAGGAAGCTGAAGGTGCTGGGCAGCGGATTTGGGATCATCCCCGTGGGGGGAACGGTGCTGGTGCAGTCGGTGCCGGCCGAGCTGAGCATGGACCACACGGTGGTGCTGCAGCTGGCTGAGGTGGGAATGCACTGGGAATACTGGGAATACTGGGATTATACTGGGAATGGCTGAGCATGGAGCACACGGTGGTGCTGCAGCTGGCCGAGGTGGGAATGCACTGGGATTATACTGGGAATACTGGGAATGGGATTGGGAATGGCTGAGCATGGACCACACGGTGGTGCTGCAGCTGGCCGAGGTGGGAATGCACTGGGAATGCTGGGATTATACTGGGAATACTGGGAGAACATGGAGCACACGGTGGTGCTGCAGCTGGCCGAGGTGGGAATGCACTGGGATTATACTGGAATGTACTGGGATTATACTGGGAATACTGGGATTATACTGGGAATACTGGGAAAACATGGAGCACACGGTGGTGCTGCAGCTGGCCGAGGTGGGAATGCTAGGAATACTGGGAATATACTGGGATTGGGAATACTGGGAATACTGGGAATGGGATTGGGAATGGCTGAGCATAGAGCACACGGTGGTGCTGCAGCTGACCGAGGTAGGAATGCCGGGATTATACTGGGAATGGGATTGGGATTGGCTGAGCATGGAGCACACCGTGGCCCTGGATTCAAGCCCAGAGGGATTTTTCCTGTTTTTTTCTTTTTCCCAGAAAAAGGGATTTGTGACAGTCAGCGAGATCCGGGACAGCCTCAAGTGGGAGACGGAGAGAGCGAAGCAGGTGCTGGTAGGTGGGACTGGGAATACTGGGAATGGGAACTGGGAATGGGAATACCGGGAATGGAAATGGGAAACAGAATGGGAATGGGAAACAGAATGGGAATGGGAAACTGGGAATGGGAATGGGAACTGGGAATGGGAATGGGAACAGCAATGGCAACTCAGCACATCTGTATCCATCCCCAGTCATTCCCAGCCCATCCCAGTCCATTCCCAATCCCATTCCCAATCCCATTTTTCCCATTTTCCCGTTCCAGGACCACCTGCTGAGGAGGGCATGGCCTGGCTGGCTCCCAGTGCCATTCCCAATCCCATTTTTCCCATTTTTCCCATTTTCCCGTTCAGGACCACCTGCTGAAGGAGGGCATGGCCTGGCTGGTTCCCATTCCCATTCCCAATCCCATTTTTCCCATTTTTCCATGCAGGACCACCTGCTGAAGGAGGGCATGGCCTGGCTGGTTCCCATTCCCATTCCCAATCCCATTTTTCCCATTTTTCCATGCAGGACCACCTGCTGAAGGAGGGCATGGCCTGGCTGGTTCCCAGTCCCATTCCCAATCCCATTTTTCCCGTTTTTCCCATTTTCCCATTCCAGGACCACCTGCTGAAGGAGGGCATGGCCTGGCTGGTTCTCAGTACCATTATTCCCATTCCCAATCCCATTTTTCCCATTTTCCCGTTCCAGGACCACCTGCTGAAGGAGGGCATGGCCTGGCTGGCTCCCAGTGCCATTATTCCCATTCCCAATCCCATTTTTCCCGTTTTTCCCATTTTTCCATGCAGGACCACCTGCTGAAGGAGGGCATGGCCTGGCTGGTTCCCAGTGCCATTATTCCTATTCCCAATCCCATTTTTCCCATTTTTCCCATTTTCCCGTTCCAGGACCACCTGCTGAAGGAGGGCATGGCCTGGCTGGATCCCAGTGCCATTATTCCCATTCCCAATCCCATTTTTCCCGTTTTTCCCGTTTTCCCATTCAGGACCACCTGCTGAAGGAGGGCATGGCCTGGCTGGACGCGCAGGCTCCGGCCGAGCCGCAGTTCTGGCTCCCCGCGCTCTTCTCGGAGCTGCACGGGCAGGACGGCGCGGCCGGGACCTGAGCGCCCCGGGAATCCCGGCTGGAATCTGCCCCAGGATCCTTGGGAATCCTGCCCAGAATCCCCAGGAATCCCTCCCAGAACCCTCAGGAATCCCGGCTGGAGTCCCCTCTGGAGTCCCCAGGAATCCTGTCTGGAATCTCCCTCCTGGAACCCTCGGGAATCCCTCCCAGGATCCTCAGGAATCTCCCCTGGAATCCTTGGGGATCCCCCCTGGAATCCCCCCTGGAATCCCCTCCATAGTCTTCGGGAATCCCTCCCAGGATCCTCAGGGATCTCCCCTGGAATCCCTGCCGGGATCCTTGGGAATTCCTCCTGGAGTCCTCAGAATCCCAGCTGGAATTCCCCCCAGGATCCTCAGGAACCCCTCCTGGAATGGCCCCGGGAATCCCGGCTGGAATTCCCAGGAACCCCGGCTGGAATCCTCAGGAATCCCTCCTGGAATCCTCAGGAATCGCTCCTGGAATCCCTGGGATCTCTCCAGGAATCCCTCCCGGGATCCCTCCTGTCCCCACAATCCCAGGGACAGCAGGACTGGGAATAAAAGTTTTGTAAGAAGTTCCAGAGTTTGGGAAGTTCTGTGGGATCCATCCCTGCTGGAATCACTGCCTGCTTTGGGTGGAAATGCCCCAGATTAGGGAAAATGAGGGAAAGGAGCTGAGGGAGGAGTCTTGGAGGGGTTTGCAGCAGGAAATGGGATTTTGGCTCTGGGATTTTGGCTCCCAGCACTGGGAAAACTGGGAAAGCTGCCCTGAGGTGCCGTTATTCCATAAGAATTCCCACTAAGGAACAGCACAGGCTCCCTTCTGCCAAAACAAAACTTTATTGCACAAAGAAAAAACCAAAAAAAAAAAAAATAGAAGAAACCCTCCCCAAAAAAACCCAAACAAAAAAAAAAAAGAATGGGAATAATTGAAATTATTGGAATTCTTCTGTACAACAGAAACCAGCAGAGATCTGCCAGTGCCTCGTGTGCATTTTTTGTTTCCAGCTCCATTCCAGTCCTTTAAAAATCTGAAATCTCTTTGCTAAAAGGTCCAGCAGGGGCTGGGGGATTGTCAGGGACACCCCCGGGGGGACACCACGGGGAGGGACACGGAATTCCCAGCCCTGGGAATGCTGGAAAGGCTCCCCACCTGGGAAATTCCCCATTTCCCACCAGGAAAATTCCCCATTTCCAACCAGGGAAAATCCACATTTTCCACCTGGGAAATTCCTCATTTCCCACCTGGAAAATTCCCATTTCCCAGCAGTGATATTCCCCATTTCCCACCTGGAAAATTCCCCATTTCCAACCAGGGAAAAATCCACATTTTCCACCTGGGAAATTCCCCATTTCCAACCAGGAAAATTCCCCATTTCCCACCGGGGAAATTCCTCATTTCCCACCCGGAAAATTCCCATTTCCCAGCAGGAAAATTCCCCATTTCCCACCAGGAAAATCCCCACTTCCTACCAGGGAAATTCCCATTTCCCAGCAGGAAAATTCCCATTCCCCAGCAGGAAATTCCCATTCCCCAGCAGGGAAATTTCCACCTGGAAAATTCCCATTCCCCAGCAGGAAAATTCCCCGTTTTCCACCTGAGAAATTCCCCATTTCCCCCTTCCTGCTGCTGCTGCAATCCCAAATAATCCCGGGGGATTTGGGGGATTTGGGCTCCTGCTGCCCCTCGGGATGAGGATCCAGGCTGGGAGGTTCTCCCAGCACCAGCAGGATCCAAACTGGGCCAAACTGGTGTGGAGGGGAGGGGGCCAGGGCAGGGTTTTGTGCAGGATTTTGTGCAATTTTGTGTCCCCACAATGAAAAGTGAAATGCTGAGCTCCTGCTCCAGGGGGAATTGTCACCTCCAGGCCGGGCCTGGCGGGTGGCACTGCCACCTCTCCGTGTCACCCACGGCACAGAGCCGGCTCTCAGCAGCCCCGGGGCCCCCAAAACCACCAAATTTCACAAGGTTTGGCAAAGGAGTTTGTCCCAGAGCCCGGCTGGAATTGTCCCCGTGGGGTGGCACAGGGAGGGAGGGGACAGGAGGGGACGTTGGAGGTGACACCGACCCGAGGTGGGAAGCAGAGAATTCCAGGTGAGGAAAGAAGAGCTCCAGCAGGAGAAAACCCCTCCTAAAAGGCTGAATTCGATATTACAGAAATAAACAAGCTGATCTCAGCACTCCCTCCTCATCCTCCCTTCCCCAAACCTCCAGGGTGAACAAATCCATGGATTCCTGCAGTTCCCACTCTCCACATGAAGTCTCCAAGGGGCCCCAGGGCTCGAGTAAAGCTTTGGGGAAGGAGCCCCAGTTCCAGCAGTGAGAATTCCTTTATCTTTGGTCTGCCTAGAAGAAAGACACCAGGGAGGCCCCAGCTCTCCCAAACTCCACCTGGACACACCCTGGGCTCCAGGGAAAGGCTCCCTCCCTGCCCAGGAGCACAAAAGCTCTCAAAGGATTTGCAGTCTAGAGCTCATTCTTTAATCGAACGGAGGGAAAAAAAAAAAAAAAACCTGGAAAAAAACCCAAAAAAACAAACCAAAAAAACCCCAAAACAAAACAAAAAAGAATAACCCCAACCAGTGTAGGTGTTGTCCAAAAAACCCCAAAAACAACCTGATGCCACATGCCAGGAAGTACCTTTGTCCAAGAGGAGCCTGTCCCGAGCTGGGCTTTGTCTCTTTTTTGGGAATTCTCCTCGGGGAATCCTCGGGGATCGCTCCCGGCGGTCGGGGAGGGAGGGAGGGAGGAGGAGGAGGAGCAGCCCGCGGCTCTCCCCGCCCCGGCCCGGCTGTGCCGCAGTCCCGGGCCGGGCCGGGCCCTCCTAGGCCCGGGGGCAGCCCTGGGGCTCGGGCTCGGCCTCCGAGGAGCTGCTCTCCGAGTCCATCTCGGCGCTGTCCTGCTGCTGCTGCCGCTCCTGCAGCCGCGCCCGCAGCGCCTGCAGCCGCCCCAGCAGCGCCTGGTAATCAAAGTGCCCGCGCTTCTCCCCGAAAGGGTCCTGCGAGGGGACACACAGACACGGGTGAGGGGGACACACAGACACGGGTGAGGGGGACACACAGACACGGGTGAGGGGGACACACAGACAGGAGTGAGGGGGACACACAGACACGGGTGAGGGGGACACACAGACACCTGCGAGGGGGACACACAGACAGGAGTGAGGGGGACAGACAGACACGGGTGAGGGGGACACACAGACACGGGTGAGGGGGACACACAGACACGGGTGAGGGGGACACACAGACACGGGTGAGGGGGACACACAGACACGGGTGAGGGGGACAGACAGACACGGGTGAGGGGGACACACAGACACAGGTGAGGGGGACACACAGACAGGAGTGAGGGGGACAAACAGACAGGAGTGAGGGGGACAGACAGACACGGGTGAGGGGGACACACAGACACCTGCGAGGGGGACACACAGACACGGGTGAGGGGGACACACAGACACGGGTGAGGGGGACACACAGACACGAGTGAGGGGGGAATGGGGACAAATAGACAGGAGTGAGGGGGAAAGGGGAGACAGACAGGAGTGAGGGGGACAAACAGACAGGAGTGAGGGGGTGATGGGGACAAACAGACAGGAGTGAGAGGGGAAAGGGAGAAACAGGAGTGAGGGGGGAAATGGGAAAAACAGACAGGAGTGAGGGGGAATGGGGAAACAGACAGGAGTGAGAATGGGGGGCTCTGGGAGAGGGGATGGGGGGAATTCCACAGGGAAATCCCAGCCTGTGGGGAGAGGATGGTGAAATTCCACTGGGAAGGATCCTGGAACTCCCCTGGAGAGGATCCTGAAATTCCCCCTGGAGAACATCCCCATCCTTGAGTTCCCCCTGGAGAAGATCCTTGAATTCCCCAGGACAGGATCCTGAAATCCCCTCTGGACAGGATCCTTGAATTTCCCCTGCAGAGGATCCTGGAATTCCCCCTGCAGAGGATCCTGGAATTCCCCCTGCAGAGGATCCTGGAATTCCCTCTGTCTCCTCAAACTCTCCCTGGACAGGACCCTTGAATTCCCTTCGGGGAGGATCCTTGGAGAGGATCCTGAAATTCCCCTGGACAGGGTCCTGAAGCTCCCCCAGGAGAACACGGATCCCATCCTTGAGCTCCCCCGTGCTGCACATCTGTCCAGGCCCAGCCCCGTGCCCAGCTGTGCCCCACATCTGTTGGCCCAGCTGTGTGCCCCCCTCACCTGCATGGTCTGGCCCTGCAGGTGCAGCCTCTCTTGCACACGCCCTCGTAGAAGTCCCAGGTACTCCATGAAGGATTTCTCCATGACGCCCCTGGGGACAGAGGGGACACAGGGGACACAGTCACCATGGCCTGAGGGGACACAGGTACACGGTCACCATGGCCTGAGGGGACACAGCGGTGCCACCCCCGT
>CM032379.1:5201155-5331994 GCA_019023105.1 Diglossa brunneiventris | reverse complement strand
AAAAAAATTCCCATTTCTACAGGGGAAAAAAATCTCATTTCTAGGGGAGAAAAAATCCCATTTCCAGGGGGAAAAAAAAAATCCCATTTAATGGAAAAAATCTAATTTCCAAAGAGATCAGGCCCAGCAGAAGGTGCTGGAAAAGCTGCTGGGAATTCCTGGGAGAAGTCCCAGTGTGAAACCTCCCGAGGGAAGGGTGTCGGGAAGGGCAGGAGCTGGAGCTGCTGCTGGCACCTGCCTGGGTTTCACTCCCTGTTTTTTTATTTTTTTTTTAATTATTATTTTTTTTTAATCCAGGGAGGAGCAGCCCGCAAAATTCCAGGTCCAAAACCAGCTGGAAAACAACAGGAATTTGGGGATTGGGCAGGGAATTTGGGGTTTTGGGGAAGTCTGTCTCTTGTGCTGTGCTGACTGGGAGAACGTCAGGAATTCTGCTCCCAAATCCTGGAAAAACTCCCTGAAAAGGCACAAACTGGGATGGAATTTGCCTCGTTTCTATGGGAATGTGTTTGAAAAAATCAGGTTTTGATTAAAATGCTCTTTGAGGCTTCAAACCTGTGACAGATCCCACCAAAACACCCCCTGGGGTCCAGAGATTCCTGAAATTTTGCTCCAATCCAGGAGCGGCTGGAAAGGATTTTGAGGCCTTGTGTTTACAGCTGGGAATGAGGTACTGGCGTCCAGGGAAGAAGGGTTAAAAAAAAATCCACATTTTTGGTGGAAAACACTGGAAAAATTCAACCACATTCACCTGAGGGAGCTCAGGACAGAGCAGGGAGATCTCACCTGGATCTCTTTAATGTTTAAAGTGAGAAACTTTGTGACAATGAAATGAACTTTGCAGAAAAATCCACATTTTTCCCTCATTATTGTGGGGGGAAACCTCCAAACACTCACTTAATAAAATCCTGAAAGGACAAACAGCACAGATTTAGCAAAATGTAAGTGAATGCTGTTTTGAAAACTAAAATTGTCTTTAGAAATTGACTTTATGTCCCTTTTAGAAGGCCTGGATCTGGCAGGGAGAAAGCAGAGCAGGCTGAGAGTCTCTGCTGGAGGAATTGAACCAAGAGAAATAAAATATTGTATTTTATATGTCAAATATCATATAATATATCTTATAAAGAATACAATATATATTATATTACATATATAATATACAGTATATAATGTGGGATACATAATATATATCTATATTGAATTATATATGAATATAGAATATTTAACATATAATATTATATATAATGCTATATAAATGTATAAATTATAAATGTTTTAATATCATAATTATTCACAGAATAGCAATCTCCCTCTCCTCAGCTGCCTGCTGCTTCCTTTCAGTTCTGCCTCTTTCTATTTTTGCAGCATCAGGAATAAAATTAATTTCTTTTTTTTTTTTTTTGGCCAGGTCCCTGAGAGCTGCAGAGAGAAATAGGTCAGTGAGGAAAGGAGTTTTGTAAGCACCTGAAATCCACCTGTGCCATCTCAGGTGTGCTCTGGGCACGTCCCTGCTCCTCCTGTTTACTGCAAAAATCCATCTCAAAACCCAGGGAACCTTCCAAAGGCACTCCCACAGGGAATCTCCTGCTCTGAGCACAAAAAGAGACTTTGGATAGATAAAAACTTAACATTTTTAGGTGAAGTGGCAGTTCTTGGGGTAAAATCTCCGCATTCCATGATTGTAGCAGAGAGGAAGAAAGCACAGCACCCCAATATCTTCTATTTTTGGATGATTTACCCCGATTTCCTCCCTTCCCACAGCAAGATTTCCTCTGAAAACATCAGCTAAAAGCTCCCTATAGCATTATTAGTGAATAAAGTCAATTAAAATCTTCAAAACTCCCAATCATCTCCAACACCAAAGCCTCTTCCGATCACATCAATATTCCAAAGGTGTTTCAACAAATAATCCCAGGGATGGCCCCAAATCCACATTCCTGCAGCCCTGAGCTTCCTCTCGCAGAAAATAAAAATTATAAAATTCCAAACCAGCCCTCAACCCCCTGGCAGCCCAGGAAACACAACTGCCCAGCTGGAAAAACCAAAAAAGCCTCCGTGAATTTGCACTTTTCTTTCACAGCCTCTGGAAAAGCTCTCAGAGCTCCTGTCCCTGTTTGCACCCAGATTTTGGGATCACATCTGGAATTCCAGGGCAGCTGTACCCAGATTTTGGGACTGCATCTGGAATTGCAGGGCACTGCACCCAGATTTTGGGATCACACCTGGAATTCCGAGGCAGCTGCACCCAGATTTTGGGATCACACCTGGAATTGCAGGGCAGGGGTACCCAGATTTTGGGATCACACCTGGAATTCCGAGGCAGCTGTACCCAGATTTTGGGATCGCATCTGGAATGCCGAGGCAGCCGTACCCAGATTTTGGGATCACATCTGGAATTGCAGGGCAGCTGTACCCAGATTTTGGGATCACATCTGGAATTGCAGGGCAGGGGTACCCAGATTTTGGGATCACACCTGGAATTGCAGGGCAGGGGTACCCAGATTTTGGGATCACACCTGGAATTCCGAGGCAGCTGTACCCAGATTTTGGGATCACATCTGGAATTCCAAGACAGCTGTATCCAGATTTTGGGACCGCATCTGGAATTGCAGGGCAGTTGCACCCAGGTTTTGGGATCACACCTGGAATTCCGAGGCAGCTGTACCCAGATTTTGGGATCACACCTGGAATTGCAGGGCACTGCACCCAGATTTTGGGATCACATCTGGAATTGCCGGGCAGCTGTACCCAGATTTTGGGATCACATCTGGAATTGCAGGGCAGCTGTACCCAGATTTTGGGATCACATCTGGAATTGCAGGGCAGTTGTACCCAGATTTTGGGATCACACCTGGAATTGCAGGGCACTGCACCCAGATTTTGGGATCACACCTGGAATTGCAGCGCTGCCTGCCCGGGGCAGGGACGGGGCTCTGCATCCCTGCAGGAGATGGGTGAAAAGCCACAAAAGAGGCAGAGAAATGCACCTGGCACACGGGCAGGGAGGTGGAGGGGTAAAACCAGAGTGAGAACGCCCAAGCCGAGGGAAATTACCAGATCTGATAAACACGAGGGAAATTATCAGATAGCAGAGACACAAAGCCCTTTGAAAATCACACTCGGCAGCCCCGCAGCCCTTTCAAAACCATCTCAAAAATCCATTTTTTAGCACAGATCAGGCGGCGAGGGAGAGAAGCAGAAGAGAACTTCCAGCTGGGAAGAGCCCAGGTGCTTCCCAAAGCTCATCTCGCCATCCCCTGCCTGTGCCAGCCCCGGGAGGACAAAAACTCCCGTTCCTCACATCCCCGCTGCCCGCGGCACCTCCGGGGCTTCTCCCTTCCACCGAACTCGCCTGCCACTAAAGGTGGCGATGGAATTCTGGCGAACCCCAGGAGATGCCACTCGCCTCTTCCCCAAGTTGCGCGGAAGGCGCTCAAAAATCACGCCCGAAATGCCAACCCCGGGGCGCACGCAGCGCGCCGCGAGCACGGGGAAGGGGAAAACACCTGGAGGAAAAGGCTGAGAGGGACAGAAAGCCCCCGAATCCACACCCGGGGCACGGCACCGGGCACCGCTGCCAGCCAGAGCCGAGCGGGACCGCGGGTGACACCAGCGGGGACAGGGCAGGGGCCGAGGGGACGCGCTCCAAACCCCAATCCCGCAGGAATGCTGTCTTCCCTTCGCTCTGCTGCGGGATCTCACCTTCCCTTCCCTCGCCCAGGCAGGTGACATGGCTCGGTACCCGCGGGAGGGGACACAGAGCCCCCCGGACCCCGCACAGAGCCCCCGGACCCCGCACAGATCCCCGGACCCCGGGCAGAGCCTCCAAACCCGGGGGAACCTCCCCGATCCCGGGCAGAGCCGCCGGACCCCGGCAGAGCCCTCGGATCTTGGGCAGAGCCCCCCGACCCCAGGGGAGCCCCCCGACCCCCGGGAGAGCCCCGGACCACGGGCAGAGCCCCCCGACCCCCGGGAGAGCCCCGGACCACGGGCAGAGCCCCCAGCCCCAGGGGAACCCCCCGATCCTGGGCAGAGCCCCCTAGCCCCATCTCTGCTCGCCCGCCCCCTCCTCCTCCCGCTGCCCGGGGCTCCCCCGGTGCCCCCGCTCCCCTCCGGGCCGTGAGGCGCCCGTGCCCCGCTCCCCGCGCCGCCCACCGCCGGGCCGGGCCTAGCGCTGCCGGGCTGCGCCGCCAGGCCCGGGGGCAAGGAAGGGGGAAGGGGCTCGGCGGCCGCGCGGGCGGCCCCGCACTCACCCAGGCCGGTGCCCTCGGGGCCGCCCCCGCCGCCGTCCATGCCGGGCGGCGCGGGGAGGGGGGCGCGGGCGGGCGCGGCGGCGGAGGGCGGAGGGCAGGGCGGCCGGGGCCCTCCCTCCCTGCCTTCCCTCCGGCCCCTCCGCTCGGCCCCCGCGCTCCGGTGGCCGCCGCCGCCGCTGTCTCGGCCCGGGGCCGGCGCTCAGGCCCAGGCGCTGCCGCCGCGGGCGGGCGGACGCGGCTCCCGCTGCCCCTCGGCCGCCGCCGCCGCAGCGCTACGTGGCCGCCGCCGCAGCCGCCGCCGGTCCTCGCGGGGGCGCGCGCGCGCGGGTTTCGTTGTGGGGGGGCGGGGGAGGATGGCGCGGGGGCGCGCCCCGTGCTCGGACCGGTGCGCGGCGGGAGCGCGCGCGCGGGTGGCTTGGGGGGGGGGGCAGGCGGGGGAGCGCGCCCGCGCGGCGGGAGCGCGCGCGGGCCGAGGCCGCGGTTGAAGGGCCGGGAAGGGTGGGGGGGGAGTAGTGAGTGTGTGAGTGCGCGTGTGCGGGAGCGCGCGGAGGCGGGGAGGGAACGGACCGTGATGTGGGGCGGGGGTGAAGGAGGGGGGAAAACACCCCGCACCGTAGGCCGAGGGCAGCGGGGACGGCAGGTACGGGCGCACGGGAGCGCGCACGGGTGACGGCGGGCTCGGGGGTGACACACACAGAGCGGCAGAGCGCGGGAGCGCGCACGGGCGGAACGGGAGCACCCGCGGGCCGCGCGCAGACCGGGGGAAGGGGGCGCGCTGTGCGCATGCGCCGCCGGGGGCCGTTCCCGCGCGCCCGCCCCTTTCCCGCCGCTGCTGCACCTGAGGCGGCGGCGCGCGGGGCGCAGGTGAGGTGGGGCGGGGCGCATGCGCGGGGACAGGGAGCGGGCTCGGTACCCCGCGCCGGTAATTAGCGACCGGGCCCTAATTAGTGCGGTCCGGTGATTGCGGGGTGCGCGGGTGAGGCTGTTGTGTGAGGGGGCTGATGGAGCGGGGGGCACCCCGGCTCCCCCTCAGCCCGCCCGCCCCTCGTTCCGCGCGGGTAATTAGCGAGCCCGCCCTAATTAGCGCGCCGAGGTGAGGCGGGCCGAGCTCTCACGGAGGCCCGGGGCCCTCAGGGCTGCCAGGGATGGCTCCTGCCCTCGGAGCTTCCTTTCGGGCCCAGGTGAGGCCCTGAGCCCCCCAGCGAGGCCCAGGTGAGGCCCTGAGCCCCTCAGGTGAGGCCCTCAGCCCCTCAGCGCGGCCCGGAGCGCTGTGCAGCAGCCGGAGCAGTCAGTGCCAAACCCCAGCTCCCGCTTGCTCAAACTTTCTCTGCCCTTAACACGCTAATAACTACTTAACTCCAGCCTGCGGTTTGGTGATTACACCCTGATGAGTGGAGCGGTGTGACAAGGAGCAGCACCTCTGGCAGGTCGCTGGTGACAGGTGCGGGGCTCCCGGCGGACATGGGGACATGGGGCTGTCCCTTAGCAGGGTGGCACTGCCTTCTCCAGGTGCCACCTGCCCTGGGAAGCTGCCGAGCCTCGGCCACAGCCCCAAAACCGCTGCTGGGGCTGTGTAGGAGGGGACAGCGCTGCTGTGGTTTGGGTTTGGCAGCCGGGGAGGAATCAGTGAGAGCAGCAGGAGCCGGGAGGGGGAAGGGCACCGAGCCCTGTGGCAGCGCCGCTGTTTCCCGGGGACTTCTCTCAGCTTTGTGCTCCTCTCCTAAATCCTTCAGTCCGCAATCTCCGCCTGGTTTGTTCCTCACCTGAAAATGCCCCCAGAAGCAGAGGGCGCTGCGTTTGAGATTCTGCCAAGAAACCTCGGCGCCCTCGCTCCCCCGGAGCTGCAAATGCCAAATTCCAGAGGGTTTGACTCGCTCTGGATTCCTGAGCCCGAAGCCCAGGCCGGAGCTGCCCGTGCCAAGCGGGGATTGGGGCTCACAGAGGCAAAGTTCAGGACGGAGTTAAAGGGGCAGGGCAGGCTGGGGAAGCCCCGGGGCAGGATCAGAACAATGCTCGCCGTTCCCCTCCTTGCCCCAGCTGTTCCTGGAGCAAAGGGGACACGCTGAGCCAGCCCCAGCTCTGACCCAGTCAGAGCTGTCCCAGTTTCTGCTGGACGTGCTCACCTGGTCACTTTGCCTGGACACTGCTCCAGATCTCAGCCCAACACCCCTGAGCAGTGCAGCTCCTGCAGGAAAAATGGTCCTGGGGCAAGTGCTGCTGCTGCTGGATAACTCTGGGTGGGGATGTGCTGGAATTCCCTGCCTTGGAGACAGAAGGAAGAAGAATTTTGGGGATTTTTTGTTCCTTGGGAGGTGAATGCACAAGAAGCAGCAACAGCCCCTTTTCCGAATGTGGGATCTGAGGGACAGCAAAGGAGCTCAGAGAGGGAGCAGAGCCATCAACCACTGCCACAGCCACCGAGGGCATCAGGTACAAATATCCTGGAGCTCCTGGCATGAGGAAAACAAGGGACCCATCTTCCCATCCATCCCTGACTGAGAGGAGCAGGGAGAGATTGGGGAACCAGCCCAGCCCCTGCAGCTCTGCTCAAGCAGGACCTGCCCCAGGGCCACAGCTCCTTGTCAGCCCCATTTCCTCGAGTCACCTCTGCTTCTGGCTGCCATCAGCGGCAGCTCTGGCCCTGCTCTGGCTCTGGGGTCCTTCTCTCCTGCATTTCCCTTCTCTCCAGCTGTCACCAGAGCTGAAAACCCCTCGTGTGCCAGGTAAAGGTGACACAAATCTTCATTTCCTCCTGAGCCCCTGCAGCCCCTCAGCTGTGGGTGGCCCCCTCTACAAACCAGATTTTGTTTTGTCTAAGCAGCTTAGGGCCTTTCAGGCTGAAAAAAGTACAGCAAAAGTGGGAGAATGTGCTGGGCCGAGGGCTGCAGACGCAGCAGAACGTGCTGTCCCCACCTGCGGGGCTTTCAGAGGCCCTGGGCTTGCTGAGGAAGCAGATTTGGGTCATTGCCGGGGTGCAGGGAGCTCTGCTCAGGGTCAGCAGTGGCTGTGGGGACAGGGGATCACTCAGGGAGGAGCAGATCCCCTCACGTGAGGGGCACAGATCCCCTCAGAGGGGAGCAGATCTCACTCAGGGGCACAGATCTCACTCAGAAATGAACAGATCCCCTCACTCAGGCACAGATCTCACTCAGAAATGAACAAATCTCACTCACTCAGAGAAGGACAGATCTCTTCACTCACTCAGGGGCACAGATCTCACTCAGAAATGAACAAATCTCCCTCAGAAATGAACAAATCTCCCTCAGAAATGAACAAATCTCACTCACTCAGAGAAGGACAGCTCTCACTCACTCAGGGGCACAGATGTCACTCAGAAATGAACAGATCCCCTCACTCAGGGGCACAGAGGTCCCTCACTCAGGGGTGTCCCCAGCTGGATGTGGCTCTGCCTGCTCGCCGTGTCCCACACAGCTTTTAGGGCTGGAATGTTCTGGCAGTGCCCAGCCCTGCAGGGCCACGGGAGCTGTGCTGCTCCCATGGGATCTGTGCTGCTCGGGGGCCTGGCTGGGAGCTCTGGGCTCCTCACCCCTGTTCTGACAGGAGAATCCTTGGGAAAGCTCCTGGAGCAGCCCTGGCCCTGCCTCATCCCCATTCCTGACAGGAGAATCCTTGGGAAAGCTCCTGGAGCAGCCCTGGCCCTGCCTCATCCCCATTCCTGACAGGATTCTCAGGAAACTCCTCCTGGAGCAGCCCTGGCCCTTCGCCCCGTGCCTGGTGGTTTGTGAGGCCCCCAACGCTGCCAGTTCTGCCTCGGGCACAGCCTGGACCTGACACCTTTGGGACAATTTCTCCTTCCCCAGCCCTCGGAGCCGCTCAAGGATCCTGGAAAGGGAAACTGAGGCACAGACAGTGCTGGCAGCTCCAGCTGTGCAGCTCCAGCTGTGCAGCTCCAGGTTTATCCTCCAGATCTGCTCAGGATGCCCTGGAGCAACAGGAGAGGAAGCAGAAGGGGAACAAAGGGATTTTCCTGCTGGGTGCTGCCACAGGAAGCCCTGGGAGCCACCACCAGGCTTTGAGGCCGTGTCACTGCAGAGGAGAAGTTCCAGCAGAGGAAATTCCTGTTCCCTTTCCCAGTGAAAAAGCACAATTAAAGATTAATTGCCTCCAGGCAGCAGAGCTCACACCCAGCAGCATCTCCTGGTGCTGGCAGCTCCATCTGGGGTGGTTCCTTCTCATCACTGCACCATCAGAGCCAGCAGCCCCTGCACAAAAACACCAAAAAATTAAATTCCCCTTTGGCTAGCCTCGGCTTTGTGCTTTTTTTGTTTTTTTTTTTTTTGCCTTTTTAAGTTAAGCACAGAACAGATTCCTCACGGGGAAGTTCTAAAGTCCGTGCTGGAGCAATCATTAAATGAAACCATTTCTGTCCCTGTGGAAAAGGACACCTCTGCTCACAGCAGCATCTAAGGAGTGCAGGAAGGGTCCTTGGCTGCTGAGGGACAAACTGGTCTGACTGGAGCCCTGTCCTTTCCCTGCTCCCGACTGCTGGAATTGTGTAGTTCTGATGGAAATGGGCCCGGGAGGGGCAGCCTGGCCCCGCTGCCAGCCAAGGAGTGCTGAGCCCCAACTTGGGCCTGGGGGTCACTGCCCATCTCCCAGCCTGACCTGGGATGTGATTCCTGCCCTTTTCCACCTTATTCCTGCTCCTTTCCATGTCATTCCTGCCCTTTTCCACCTTATTCCTGCTCTTTTCTATATGATTCCTGCTCCTTTCCGTGTCATTCCTGCTATTTTCTATGTCATTCCTGCTCCCCCACCCCTCTTTTTCCCAGGACGTTTTCTGCTGGATCCCCTCGGGTACAAACATCACAAAGGTGAGGAAACTCCTCCCTATCTCCTGCTGTCCCTGAGCTGCCAGCCCGCTCCAGGGCAGGAATTGTCCCGGGTTTGGGCCCTGTCCCACCTGGGGGATGATCCCAGCCGGCTCCAGGGCAGGAATTGTCCCGGGTTTGGGCCCTGTCCCACCTGGGTGATGATCCCAGCCTGCTCCAGGGCAGGAATTATCCCGGGTTTGGGCCCTGTCCCACCTGGGGGATGATCCCAGCCGGCTCCAGGGCAGGAATTGTCCCGGGTTTGGGCCCTGTCCCACCTGGGGGATGATCCCAGCCCATTCCAGGGCAGGAATTATCCCGGGTTTGGGCCCTGTCCCACCTGGGGGATGATCCCAGCCTGCTCCAGGGCAGGAATTGTCCCGGGTTTGGGCCCTGTCCCACCTGGGCTGGCTCCAGCCCAGCTGCAGCAGGGCCAGGTGCCCGTTCCAGTGCCCAGCAGACCCCAGGTGCCCCAGGTGCTCTCACCTGATGGCAGAACTCCAGTCAGACTCACATCCCAGGCTCTGGAGGTGTCAGGGTCGATCCCTCTTTGCCAGGACTCTGCCCAGCCAGCCCAGCCCCACCAAGCCCAACCCTCACTTCTGAGACAGCAGCACAAAAAACACCAAGGACCCAGGGTGCCAGCCTTGGGACTGTGACATTTATTGAGGGCTGGTTACACAATCTCACCCTCCTCACAACTCCCCTGTGCAGGGATGGCACAGAGGATTTCTGCCCCTGGAGCAGCGAGGGGCTGGCACAGGAGCCCATGGGGCAGGACAGGGACAGCTCAGGAGGAAGGAGAGGAGATGCCCAGCTCCAGAGGGGCTTCCTGCACAGACCCAGAGGGAATCTCTGCTCCTCTCACCCTCAGAGAGCCCCTGCCCTGAGCTGAGGTGTCTCAGGTGACACCTGAAGGTCTGGCATGGCTGAGGGCCCTGAGTGTCCCCAGGCTCTCAGGTGACACCTGAAGGTCTGGCATGGCTGAGGGCCCTGAGTGTCCCCAGGCTCTCAGGTGACACCTGAAGGTCTGGCATGGCTGAGGGCCCTGAGCTGAGGTGTCCCAGCCTAGGTGGGGACAGCCCAGCCAGCCGGAAGGCACTGAGGCAGCTCTGAGCCCTGATGGATGCAGCGCCCGTGGCCAGGGACTCACCTGGGCTCCATCCCAGCAAAACTCTGCTCCTGCTGCTCCAACTGCCCACAAAGGGCCAATTCCCCAATCTCACTTTCTGAATTCCCAAATTTTCCTGAACTCCCAAATTCAGAGTCCCTGAGGGCAGCGCAGGGGAGGAACCGCAGGCCTGGTGTCGCGAGCGTTCACTTTTATTTGATTACCCATCCGAGAAAAAAAAAAACCCCAAAAACCCCTCCAATTTCCAAATTTCCGTTTCCTCCGCGAGGAAATTGCAATGATTTTTTTTTTCCCCCTTATTTTTTTGGTGTTTCCCCCAGCGTGGGCAGGGCAGGGGCTCACTGGGGCAGCTGCAGCAGCACGGACTGTCCCGAGGGCAGGTAGGTGATGTTGCGCGAGCGCGAGAGCTGGTACGCGATGTCCTCGGCCGCCTCCAGCTTGCGCAGCTCGATCAGCCCGTCCCCCGCCGTGGCCAGAGAGTTGGCAATCAGCTCTGCGGCCTTGGAGTCGCCCTCTGCAGAGATCACTGCTGCCTTCTTCTGCTGCTCGGCCTGCAGGGGACAACGGGAATGGATGGATGGACGGACGGACAGAGCCGCGCCGCCCCGCAGGGCTTCCCCCGGTCAGGGCGGGTAAAAGGGTTTTGGTTTAGGGTGGTGCTCTTTAAACTGGGTTGATGAGCTGTGGGATAAAAAAATAACCGATTTGCCTGCTGTGGGAAAAGGGAAAAAGGCAATTTCAAGCTGAATTTTGGTGATTTTCTGTGGAGGGATAGAATGTAAGAAAATATAGATGGTGCAGAAGGCAGTCTCATAGCTGAGGAGTTGCAGCTGTACCTATCACCAAAGATTAGGAACAGGCTGGCCCTTAATAGGCTACAGCTGTGTCCAGTAAGGAGAAGAGTTCTACAAAAGAGTGGGTGAGCTGCTGGTGAACAGAGCTGGAGTTTGTTGGCTGTGCTGTGATGAAGGAGTCAGTGCTGTGAGGAGCTGCCCATGAGAAATCCCCAAGAAGATATGGAACTTTTGAAATAAGATGACAACAATTTTCGGCCTCTCCGTCCCACCCGGAGATCCCCGTTGGCAGCTCCCAAACCTAGAGCCTGCAGTCAGCTGAAATCTGAGCTGACACAAGAGATGAAGACCCCACTGTGCTGCTGGAGACTCCCAGAGATGATCCAGAGTGGATCCAAGCAGGGACGAGCCAGGAGGAAACCTGGGATGAGCCAGGAGCAAACAGCGAGCAGGGCTGCAATCAGCACTGTGGGGTGGAAGGAGGAGCCTTCTCCAGCTGGGTTTGTGTTGGATATTGGGGAAAAAACATTTCTGATCAGCACTCCAGGGAGGCTGGCACGGGATATTAAAGGAAAAACCCCTGGAGAGGGAAGGGGATGGCAGAAGTGATCCCAAATCTCCTGAAGGAGCAGGTACCTTCTCCACGATGAATCTGGCCCGCTCTGCCTCCTGCTGCGCCACCTGCTTCATCTCCACCGCCTCCGTGAACTCCTTGCCAAAGGTCAGGTGGGTCTGGGGACACAAACCAAACCAGGTCACAGCAGGGACAGCTGCCACCGTGACACCGGCATGGGACAGAAACCGGGAAGGAAATCCCACCGGGATCCCACACCCGCCCAGGGGAAAGCTCCAGAAACAAAGTGTCCAAATTCCCCTTTGGCAGAAACAAAGTCACCTTCTGCAGAGGCTTCCTGCCGGCCCTCTGCTCCCAGCAGGATCGATTTTATTTCTGAAGGGAGCTGGGAGGGCAGAGCTCCCTCCTTGGATAGCTCAGCACAGGAACCAGTGGGAATTTTCTGCTGTCCCAGTGGGAATTTTCCCCTCCTGGTGCTTCCAGGGGTGCCTGTGGAGCTGCTGCCCAACCCCAAAGCCCCTGCAGCCCAATCCATCCCCCTCAGCAGCTCCTGGGGGGTGACAAAACCCCTGCACAGGGAGGGCTGAGGCCACCAAGGGCTGCCCAAGGTCGCGGGGACAACAGCAGAGCTGTGACAACGACATCCCTCCAAACACAGCCACACATGTCCAAGTGTCCAGCCCGCCACACTGTGGCCACCCAGGGGTCCCCTCCTGTCCTGTCCCCAGCTCTGGCCACCCAGGGCTCCCCTCCTGTCCCAGGGGTCCCCCCCCCTGTCCCAGGGGTCCCTGCAGAGCTCACCAGGGACACGTCGTCCAGGATGAGGCCGAAGGTGGCCGCGCGCTCCGTGAGGTCCTCGCTGACCTGCCGGGACACCAGCTCCCGCTGCGTGATCAGCTCGCCCGCGTCAAAGCGCGCCTGCAACGGGAGGGAACGGGCTGGGAACTGCTGGGAACGCTTGGAACAGGATGGACCCCTCTGGGAACGGGACGGAACAAGGTGAAACAGGATGGACACTGCTGGGAATGGGATGGACACTGCTGGGAATGGTTGGAACAGGATAGACCCCTCTGGGAACGGGATGGACACCTCTGGGAATGGGATGGAACAGGGTGAAACAGGATGGACACTGCTGGGAACGGGATAGACACTGCTGGGAACGGGATGGAACAGAATGGACCCCTCTGGGAACGGGATGGAACAAGGTGAAACAGGATGGACACTGCTGGGAATGGGATGGACGCTGCTGGGAACGGTTGGAACAGGATGGGCACCACTGAGAACAGGAGAGAATGGGATGGACACCACTGGGAACAGGATAGAATGGGATGGACACTGCTGGGAACAGGATGGAACAGGATGGACACCACTGGGAACAGGATGGAATGGGATGGACACTGCTGGGAACAGGATGGAACAGGATGGACACCACTGGGAATGGGATGGACCAGCATGGACACCACTGGGAATGGGATGGAATGGGATGACCACTGCTAGGAACGCGATGGACGCCGCTGGGAACGAGCAGGAACTGGACACAGCCCCAGGCTGCACCAGCAAGGCCAGCAGCAGGAATTTCCCCACGGAAAGTGCCTCCCAGGGAGGTTTGGACTCCCCACCCCTGGAAGTGTCCAAGGCCAGGCTGGATGGGGCTGGAGCTGGACGAGCTCCCAGCTGCCTCCCAGGCAATGCAGGCTGGACCTCTGCCATGCCAGGACACAGGGCGTTCCCCACCCCGTGCCAGCAGAGCCCAGGGCGTGCTCACCACCACGGACTTGAGGATCTCGGTGGTGATGGAGGGCAGCACGCGCTCGTCGTAGTCCTCGCCGATGCTGGTGAAGATGCGCGGCAGCTGCGCCGTCACGGGCCGGAACAGGATCCGCAGCGTGATGTTCACGTTCTGCAGGTCTGCAGCAGGAACAGCACCCCCTCAGGGAGCTGCAGGAGCAGGGAATGCTCCCCAGAAAAGTCCCCACCAAAAATGAGCTGGGGTGGCTGCCCTGCTCCCCTCTGGGGTCCTGCTCTGCGCTGCTGTACAGGAGAATCCCAACCCCACTGGTGTCACCTGCCCCAGGTGAGCTCCAGAGGCCCCTGCCAGCCCCACTGGTGTCACCTGCCCCAGGTGAGCTCCAGAGGCCCCTGCCAGCCCCAGCTGCTCAGGATTCAGTGATTCACAGCACCAAAGGAAGATCAAACCATTCCCGTGTCACACTGGGACATGGGACCTTGCTCAGTTTCTGGCCCCTGCTCCATGGCCTGGCCCTTAGGACCACAACTGCAGGTGCAGAAGGATAAACCCCAAACCCCTGGAGCCCCCAGAGCTGGAGCCCCCAGACCCAGTGTCCCCAAACCCCTGGAGCCCCCAGAGCCTGTGTCCCCAGAGCCCCCAGCCCACCTTTGCTGCCGGTGATGACGGGCACGTTGCGGGGCCGCGAGCGGCAGTCGAAGATGATGGGTTTCTGCACCCAGGGGATCAGGAAATGGGTGCCCTCGCCCACCACCACGTCCTGCACCCCCCGGAAGCGGTCGAAGATCACAGCTCTGTGCCCTGCGTCCACTGCGGGGGGAAAGAAACAGCGCTCGGGGCTGCTGTGCTGCTGCTGCTGCAGGGGTTGGAGGCTTCATTAACAGCACGGCTTAATTAACAGCACGGTTTGGAGCAAAGAGAAGCTGCAGGCGCCCCCCGGTCTGCTCCCCACAGAGCAGCTCCGTGACTTTCAGAGGAAGGAGCTCACGGTGCTTGTGGCACTGCAGAGCCTCGGTGTGCTTGTACTGGGCAATAAAAGCACTGAGAAGTCAGGGTTTGGGCAGAAACACAGAATTAAGAGATCAGGGCTGTCCCACTCACCGTTGTAAAGAGCGGAGTTGACGACTCCCCCCACCACAGCCAAGCCCAGGCCGAGCTTCCCGATGCTCTCGAACACCTTGGCAGCCATCTCAGCGCTCCAGGCCCCGCTCCAGAGCCCTCCTGCAAACCCCCAGAACCTCAAACCTCACTGCGACCCCTGCCCAGAGCCCCAGACCACAAAACCACACTGGGCTGTGACCCCTGCCCAGAGCCCGAACCACACCGGGGGCTCCCACAGACACCTCGGCCCCGGGGATCTCCCCGGCCCTGGGGGTCTCCCTCCCGTGACCCTCCCTGGGCTCGGACCCCTCCAGGGCCTTCCCCCGCTCTCCCCGTGCCCTCACAGCACCCGGGTCTCCCCACACCTCCCGGGTCTCCCCAGACCCCTCGGGTCTCCCCACACCCCTTGGGTCTCCCCACAGCTACCGGGTCTCCCCACAGCACCCGGGTCTCCCCCACACCGCCCGGGTCTCCCGCACGCCCCGGCCCCGCACGCCCCCCGGGCCTCCCCCTCCCCGCTCCCTCCTAGGCCGCTCGCCCCCAGCACGGGCACCCCAGGGGCCAAGGCCTCGCTGTGCCCACCCTGCCCGCCCGCCTCAGGCCGCGGCTCGGCTCTGCTCCCCCAGTTCCCCTCGGTTTTCCCGGTTCCCCGGACCCACCGCCGCCCTCCCTCCCGCCGCCGCTCCCGCCGCGCCGCTGACCTCCACATGAATCCGCGGCCGCCCCCCTCCAGCGCGCCTGCGCGCCGCGCCAAGACGCGCGCTCCTCATCGGCCGGCGCCTCCCGGGGCTCTCTGGGATATGTAGTTCCGAGCTGCCGTGCCGGCCGCCGGCCCGCCTATAGATTCCGGTGTGCCCCGCGGCGCCCCGCTTGCTGAGCAAGGCCGCGTGCTATTGGCTGGCGCGGTGCGCTGCGCGCAAGGCCTCTTGGGGGATGTAGTCCTGTTGGGGAAGGCCCCCGGGGGACGTGCGGGGGACAAGGGACATGCGGGGGACATGGGCACCATTCTGGTGGCAGCGCTGCCCGCTCCCAGAATGCCAGGATAGGCTGGGACCTCTGAAGGTCACACAGTCCAACCCCCTGACCAGGCAGCGTCACCTGGAGCAGGTGACACGGTGGGGTTGAAATGTCCAAGGGACCCCTCAGACCCTTCCTGGTCACCTGTCCCGGCCACCCTCCATGTGCAGCTCTCCCTCCTGCCGAGGTGGAACTTGTGGTTGATTTCTGGCCATTGCTCCTCGTCCTGGCGCTGCTGAGCAGGGTCTGACACCTCCTGGAGTTGTTTCCGTGCATTGGAGGGATCCCTTCTCCAAAACGAGAGATTTCCACGGATATCTGAGCTATTTCCATGCATTGGAGGGATCCCTTCTCCAAAACGAGAGATTTCCACGGATATCTGAGCTATTTCCATGCATTGGTGAGATCCTTTTCCCAAAACGAGAGATTTCCATGGATATCTGAGCTATTTCCTTGCATTGGTGGAATCCCTGTCCCAAAATCAGAGATTTCCACGGATATCTGATATATTTCTGTGCATTGGTGGGAATCTCTCCAGCGACAGATTTCCATGGATATCTGAGCTATTTCCATGGATATTTGAGATTGTTTCCGTGCCCTGACGGGATTCCCTCTCCAGTGACAGATTCCCATGGATATTTCAGATATTTCCATGGAAATGTGGGATATTCCCGCTCTCAGCCTTCCCTCCTCCAGTCTAACCAGGCCCAGCTCCCTCTCTCTCCTCGCCCGAGCTGCTCCAGACCCCAAATCATTTCTGCGCCCTCCCTCGGGCCCTCTCCAGCAGCTCCTTGTCCTTCCTGAGCCGCGGACACCGGGGTTCAACGTCCCCCAACCCCGTCCCGGGAGCCGCGGTTTCCCTGCGGACCGCGGGGACATTCCCGGCCGTGTCCCCTCGTGTCCCCTCCCGTCCCCGGAGCCGCTAGAGGGAAGCAGCGCTCTCCCTTTGGCTCCGGCAATCCCGAAAAACGGGGGGAAAAGGGAAAAAAACCCCACCCCAGCCCCGAGCCCGCGGCGCGTTCCGCTGCCAGGCGACCCCTTTGGATGCGGGATCCAGCGGGGAAAATCCCATTAAACCTGGGATTTGTGGATCGGGGTTTGCGCCCCCTGAGCTCCGCTCCTCGCTCGGGCTGGGCTCGTGCTGCCCGTTCCGGTTCCCATTCCGCTTCCATTCCCAATCCCGGTCCTGTTCCTATTCCCTTTCCATTCCCAATCCCGTTCCCGTTCCTATTCCCTTTCCATTCCCAATCCCGTTCCCGTTCCGCTTCCATTCCCAATCCCGTTCCTGTTCCTATTCCCTTTCCGTTCCCAATCCCGATCCTGTTCCCATGTGGGGTGAGCTCTCCCCATTCCCATCCCCATTCCTGTTCCCATCCCCATTCCTGTTCCCATTCCCGTTCCTGTTCCCATTGCCTTTTCCGTTCCCATTTCCATTCCTGTTCCCCTTCCCATTCCCATCCCCATTCCTGTTCCCATTTCCATTTCCATCCCCATTCCCATTCCCTGTTCCCGTTCCCTTTCCCATTCCCATTCCGTTCCCATTCCCATCCCCGTTCCTGTTCCCAATCCCATTCCCATCCCCATCCCCATCCCCATTCCCATTCCCATTCCCCATCCCCATTCCCATCCCCGTTCCTGTTCCCAATCCCATTCCCATCCCCATCCCCATCCCCATTCCCATTCCCATTCCCATCCCCATTCCCATTCCCGTTCCCATTTCCATTTCCATTCCCATTCCCCATTCCCCCATTCCTGCTCCTGCTCCCTTTCCCATTCCCATTCCCATTCCGTCCCCGTTCCCATCCCCATCCCTTTTCCCATTCCCACTCCACTGACCCCACTCACGGGGGGCACTGACACGGGGGACCCCAAAACTGAGCCTGTTACTGGGGCTGGCTGCGGGATTGCACCCCAAAATTGAGCTGGAACCCCGTTACTGGGAGATGACTGCGGGATTGCACCCCAAAATTGAGCTGAGAGCTCATTCTTGGGGGATGGCTGTGGGATTGCACCCCAAACCAGTGCGGGAACCCCATTACTGGGGGGTGGCTGTGGGATTGCACCCCAAACCTGCACAGGAACCCCGTTATTGGGGGATGACAGCAGAAACGCACCCTAAATTGAGCTGGGACCCCATTACTGGGGGCTGGCAGCAGAACCGCGCCCCAAACCTGCACAGGAACCCCGTTACTGGGGGCTGGCAGCAGAACCGCACCCCAAACCTGCACAGGAACCCCGTTACTGGGGGCTGGCAGCAGAACCGCACCCCAAACCTGCACAGGAACCCCGTTATCGGGGGCTGGCAGCAGAACCGCACCCCAAACCTGCACAGGAACCCCGTTACTGGGGGCTGGCAGCAGAACCGCACCCCAAACCTGCACAGGAACCCCGTTACTGGGGGCTGGCAGCAGAACCGCACCCCAAACCTGCACAGGAACCCCGTTATCGGGGGCTGGCAGCAGAACCGCACCCCAAACCTGCACAGGAACCCCGTTACTGGGGGCTGGCAGCAGAACCGCACCCCAAACCTGCACAGGAACCCCGTTACTGGGGGATGACAGCAGAACCGCACCCCAAACCTGCGCTGAACCCCGTTATTGGGGGGTGGCTGTGGGATTGCACCCCAAACCAGCGCTGAACCCCGTTATTGGGGGCTGGCAGCAGAACCGCCCCCCCGGGCCGCTCCCCGAGCCCCCCCCGGTGCCGTTTTTGGGGGACATTTCCGGGCGGCTCAAGAAGGGCTCATTGTCCCCCCCGGGCCGGAACGAACGCGAACAAAGCGCGTCCTCTTCTCCTCCCCCCGCGGCTCCCGAGCGCGCCGGGCCCGGGGGGACCCGCGGGGGCTCCGGGGGGCGGCAGCAATGGGGGGGGGGGGGGTTCCGCCCCAAATCCGGGGTGCGGCTGGCGCTGAGCCCACCGCACGCACCCCATCCTTCGGGGCTCCTGCCATTCCCGGGGGTCCCAACCCAGGATTGCTGGGGGTCCCAGCCCAGCCCGGGGGTCCCAACCCAGCCATTCCCAGGGGTCCCAGCCCAACCTGGGGGTCCCAACCCAGGACTGCTGGGGGTCCCAGCCCAGCCATTCCCAGGGGTCCCAACCCAACCCGGGGGTCCCAACCCAGGATTGCTGGGGGTCCCAGCCCAGCCCGGGGGTCCCAGCCCTTCTCGGGGGTCCCAACCCAGCCATTCCCGGGGGTCCCAGCCCAACCTGGGGGTCCCAACCCAGGATTGCTGGGGGTCCCAGCCCAGCCATTCCCAGGGGTCCAAGCCCCGTCCGGGGGGGTCCCAGCCCAACCTGAGGGTCCCAACCCAGCCATTCCCGGGGGTCCCAACCCAGGATTGCTGGGGGTCCCAATCCAGCCCTTCCTGTGGGTCCCAGCCCTTCTCGGGGGTCCCAGCCCTTCCCGGGGGTCCCAGCCCTTCCCGGGGGTCCCAGCCCAGCCCGGGGGTCCCAGCCCAGCCCCGCTCCCGGCACAAACCCGAATTAGGCTCAATAAGCGTTTCAATTCAATTAGTGAAACTGCATTAAAGCCCTGCGAGGACGCGGCTCGGGGTGGAAACGGCCTTAATGTGATTTCGGCCGAGTTCCCTGCCGCGATTTGCAAGTCCGAGAAATCGAATTAGGGCTGTTTGCATTCTGAACTCTGTCCGCGCGGCCCCGCGGTGCAGCTTAATTAATTAATCTGCTTTCAACCCAGCCTGCCTTCCGCTCAGACAGCCCCGCCCGCCTCGCCCGGGGAAGCCAAAAATCCCCCACGGGGGGCACCGGGACCCCCGAACAGCGCCGGGACCCCCGGGCAGCAACGGGACCCCCGGGCAGCAACGGGACCCCCGGGCAGCAACGGGACCCCCAAGCAGCCCCGGTTTGGGGATGGGAGATCGCGGAGGGTTTGGGGATCGTCCCGGATCCCAGCAGGGACTGACCTGACCCGGTGCAGCCCGAGCCGAGCCCCCCGTCCCCCAAACCCCGCATCCCCCAAACCCCGCATCCCCCCAAACCCCGCATCACCCCCAAACCCCGCATCCCCCAAACCTCGCATCCCCCAAACCTCGCATCCCCCCCAAACCTCGCATTCCCATAAACTCCACATCCCCCCCCAAACCCCGCATCCCCCCAAGCCCCGCATCCCCCAAACTCCGCATCCCCCGGGGCGCGGGGACAGCTCGGGAGGCGCCCGTGCCACCCCCGTGCCACCCCCGTGCCACCCCTGCGGTCCCCGCGCAGGTAAAGCGGCGTCCCCAGCAAGGGCAGCAATTAAAAGGGAGTTAATGAACTTAATAAATCCTGACCCGATCCCTGCATGAGCGCCTGAACCTCCGACCCGGCCCGGCAGCGGCTCTGGGATTGCGCAACTTTGAATTTCCTCCCGAGCTGGGCTCGGGTTTAACGTCGGGTTTAATGTCCTGGAGACGGGAGAAAGTAGGGACAGGAGCTAGGAAACGCGGTGAGGAGGGGAGGACCCCAAAATCCCTCAAAATCCCTCAAAATCCCCCCATTCTTCCCATTCTGGGCCCAATCCTGACCAGCTGGGGCCCAATCCTGCCCAAAGGGCCCAATCCTGCCCCAAGGGCCCAATCCTGCCCAGAGGGTCCTATCCTGACCTAAAGGGTCCAATCCTGCCACAAGGGTCCAATCCTGCCCAGTTTGGGCCCAATCCTGGCCAAAGGGCCCCATCCTGCCCAAAGGGACCAATCCTGCCCTGTTTGGGCCCAATCCTGCCCCAAGGGCCCAATCCTGCCCTGTTTGGGCCCAATCCTGCCCTGTTTGGGCCCAATCCTGACCAAAGGGTCCAATCCTGCCCAAAGGGTCTAATCCTGCCCCAAGGGCCCAATCCTGACCAGTTTGGGCCCAATCCTGCCCTGTTTGGGCCCAATCCTGACCAAAGGGTCCAATCCTGCCCAAAGGGTCTAATCCTGCCCCAAGGGCCCAATCCTGACCAGTTTGGGCCCAATCCTGCCCTGTTTGGGCCCAATCCTGCCCTGTTTGGGCCCAATCCTGACCAAAGGGCCCAATCCTGCCCAGTTTGGGCCTAATCGCGCCCAAAGGGCCCAATCCTGCCCTGTTTGGGCCCAATCCTGCCCAGTTTGGGCCCAATCCTGCCCTGTTTGGGCCCAATCCTGACCAAAGGGCCCAATCCTGCCCTGTTTGGGCCCAATCCTGCCCTGTTTGGGACCAATCCTGACCAAAGGGCCCAATCCTGCCCAAAGGGACCAATCCTGCCCTGTTTGGGACCAATCCTGACCAGTTTGGGACCAATCCTGCCCTGTTTGGGCCCAATCCTGCCCTGTTTGGGCCCAATCCTGCCCTGCTTGGGCCCAATCCTGACCAAAGGGTCCAATCCTGACCAGTTTGGGACCAATCCTGCCCTGTTTGGGACCAATCCTGCCCTCTTTGGGTCCAAACCTGCCCTGTTTGGGACCAATCCTGCCCTCTTTGGGACCAATCCTGCGGGGCCGTTTCCAGGGACGCCGCCCGGGCTCAGCGAGGGCTCCGGGACGTTCCCGCGCTCCCGCAGCGCCCTTAATTGCTCATTAATTGCGTGCAATTAGTCCGCGTGTTCGCGAGCGCCCGGCTGACCCCGGCGGGTCCCTCCCGGTCCCGTTCCGGGGCTCGGGATGGATCGAGGGGCGAGTCCGGGCTCAGCGCCGAGCCACGGGCACAGCCCCGCCCCGGGACCGCGTCTATGCGTCTGTCCGCGTCCCTCGGTCTGTCCCTGGGTCTGTCCCTGCTCATTCCCGTGCGGGAGGGATGGGATGGGATAAATGGGATGGGATAAATGGGATGGGATAAATGGGATCAGTGGGGTGGGGTGGGATGGGATTGGATAAATGGGGTGGGATGGGATAAATGGGTTGGGATGGGATCAATGGGGTGGGATGGGATGGGATTGGATAAATGGGGTGGGATGGGATAAATGGGATGGGGTGGGATCAGTGGGGTGGGATGGGATCAGTGGGGTGGGATGGGATAAATGGGGTAGAATGGGGTGGGATCAGTGGGGTGGGATGGGATCAATGGGGTTGGATAGGATGGGATCAATGAGGTGGGATGGGATCAGTGGGATGGGACGGGATCAGTGGGGTGGGATGGGATGGGATCAATGGGATGAGATGGGATCAGTGGGGTGGGATGGGATCGATGGGGTGGGATAGGATGGGATCAATGGGGTGGGATAGGATGGGATCCATGGGATGGGATGGGATCAGTGGGGTGGGATGGGATCAATGGGGTGGGATGGGGACGCTGTGCCCACCCCCCCGCAGGACGCGCAGCCCCCTGGGGCACAGGAATCCCTGGAAACGCCCCCCGCCCGTTTTCCTGTGTCTCGCAGGGGGGAACAATCCGGAGCTTTGTGGAGCCGGAGCCGGCCCGGGGTCAGGGAGCCCCCGGTGCCTCCCGTGCCTCGGGCAGGGCCCGCGGGGACGGGGGGGACAGCGAGGGGCCCTCGGCTGGGAATGAGGGCAGGGCTGGGCAGGGAGGGACCGGGGGGTCACAGATAACGGGGGGTCACAGATAACGGGGGGTCACAGATAACGGGGGGTTACAGATAACGGGGGGGTCACAGATAACGGGGGGTCACAGATATGGGGGTTACAGATAACGGGGGGGTCACAGATAACGGGGGGTCACAGATAACGGGGGGTTACAGATAACGGGGGGGTCACAGATAACGGGGGGTTACAGACCCGGGCGGGGGGGTCACAGATAACGGGGGGGTTACAGATATGGGGGTCACAGATATCGCGGCATTACAGATAACGGGGGGGGTCACAGATATCGGGGGTCACAGATAATGGGGGGTCACAGATATGGGGGTCACAGATATCGGGGGTAACAGACATTGGGGTCGCAGATATCAGGCAGTCACAGACTCTGGGGGGACCATAGATAACGGGGCATTACAGATAACAGGGGGCTCACAGATATGGGGGTCACAGATATCGGGGGGGTCACAGATATCGGGGGTCACAGACTTTGGGGGTCACAGATATTGGGGTCACAGATATTGGGGTCACAGATATCGAGGGTAACAGACATTGGGGTCACAGATAACGGGGGTCACGGGCATTGGGGGGACACAGACATCATGGATCACTCCTGGGGGGCTCCCACCCCCTGTTTCCCCCCAGCACAGCCTCTTCCCTCAGCAGCGGGGGGGTTCCGTGGCCCCGGGGGCTTTGGCAGCCCCAGCCCTGTCTGAGCCCCCCCCAGCGCTTCCATTTCTCGGCTGCCAGGCCGGGCCCTTTCCGTGCCAAATGCGCCCGCAGCGCTCCCCAGGCGTCACTTCCCGCATGGCTCCGTCCCAGCGCTGCCATTCCCCGGCACCGGGAGGCTCCCGGCTGGGACCGCTCCGGTTCCGGGGCGCGTTAATTGCCCGCCATTGATCCCCCAAATCCCCCGCTGACCCCCGTTAGGGCGGCTCCTGGGGAGGGGGCGGGATGGATCCAGCCGCGCTCGGAGAATCGAGGAGGGGGGAAAAGGTGAAAAAGGCACTTTCGGGGTGCACGAAGGGCCCCCCCGGGTAACGTTTTTGTCTCCCAAAAGCCGCCCTTGGCTGTGGGAAAACCCTCGGGAAAGCCCCCGGTCACCCGGAGGGGATCGAGCCCCCCACACCTGAGCTGTCCCTGGGGAAAAGCAGCCCCTGCCGCTCTTTTTTCATGTTTTTTGGAAGGAGCGGGGCATTCCCAGCCCTTGGAGCGGCTCCCGGCGCCAGCACCGGACGCGGGTTTTGCCCGGGAGGCAAAAAATCCTTTTTGAGCCCCGGGAAATCCTGGCTCGGGGACGTGGGGGAGCCCCCGCGCTGCCCCCAGAGCCCTGGGCGGGGATGGAGCGGCCGCTGCCGCACCAGGAGCTGTCCCTGGCAGCCCCCGGTCCCTCCCCGCCGACTGCAAGGAGCCCGGAGCAGCTGCCTTGCTAATGACGATTGATAAACGATTGATAATGATTGATAAAATCAGCTCCGGCTCCTGCCCAGCGCCCAGAACCTCCCCGGGGAGGGTGGGCGCCCCAAATCCGGCCTGATCTCCCTGGACGAGCCCACGCAGCTCCTTCCCGGCCCCGTCCCCTCATCCCCGGCTGCTGAGGGGGATCCGAGCCCCCGCACGGCGCAGCGGGGTCGGGACGAGCCCCGGGAGCTGGAAGCGGGGAAATTCCAGCCCAGATTCCCAGGAAGGCTCCGGGTTTCTCCCGAGCAGCGGTGGATGAATGAGCAGGGAGGGTGAAGGAAGGAGCAGCAGGGAGGGTGAAGGAAGGAGCGCGCTCCGATCTGGGTCAGCCGGGCAGGGCAGGGCTGGGCCGGCCCGGAGCATCCCCGGAGCATCCCCGGAGCATCCCCGGAGCATCCCCGGAGCATCCCCGGAGCATCCCCGGCCCCGGCAGAGCGAGGCGCGGTCCCGGCGCGGCTGCGGAGCCGGCTGCAGATGGGCAGGGAAGGGAGACAGCCAGCGCTGCCGCTCGGGGCCATAAATTACCCTGCAGGTTTCCTAATGGGACCCTGATTTATCTCCTGCCTCTGTCTGGACTAATTGAGTTCATTCCGCTCGGTGATTCATGCCATGGAAATGGGTTCCAGGGAAAATGGGACCTCGAGCGGCTTCAGCAAATCCCCGGCGCTGCCGGCCTGGGAGCTGAAATGCTTTCAGGAGCTGCCTTAGGAGCGGCTTTAGGAGCGGCTTTAGGAGCGGCTTTAGGAGCGCCCCCGGCCCGTCCGTCACTGCCAGGGCGCGGCTCGGGTTCCACCGGGGCTGCCGGGAGAGAAACCGGGGCGGGAGAGACCCCCTGACCCCCCTGGGCTGGGGGGATCTGGGGGTCACAGCCCCCGGAAGGGACCCCGGGTCTGTCCTGGAACGTCCTGGGGTGGGGAGGGACAGGGAGAGGGAAAAACCCGGGAAAGAACGGGGGGGGGGAAATGGGGATGGGATGGATGGATGGATGATGGATGGATGGATGATGGATGATGGATGGATGGATGGATGGATGATGGATGGATGGATGGATGGATGGATGGATGGATGGATGGTGGATGGATGGATGGATGGATGATGGATGGATGGATGGATGGATGGATGGATGGATGGTGGATGGATGGATGGATGGATGATGGATGGATGGATGATGGATGGATGGATGATGATGGATGGATGGATGGATGATGGATGGATGGATGGATGGATGATGGATGGATGGATGGATGGATGATGGATGGATGATGGATGGATGGATGGATGATGGATGATGGATGGAGGGATGGATGGATGATGGATGGATGGATGGATGATGGATGGATGATGGATGGATGACGGATGGATGGATGATGGATGGATGATGGATGGATGGATGGATGATGGATGGATGATGGATGGATGACGGATGGATGGATGGATGGATGGATGGATGGATGGATGATGGATGGATGATGGATGGATGACGGATGGATGGATGGATGGATGGATGATGGATGGATGGATGGATGGATGGATGATGGATGGATGGATGGATGGATGGATGGATGGATGGATGGATGGATGATGGATGATGGATGATGGATGGATGGATGGATGGATGGATGGATGGATGGATGGATGGATGGATGATGGATGGATGGACGGATGGACAGATGGATGGATGGATGGATGATGGATGGATGGATGGATGGATGGATGGATGGATGGATGATGGATGGATGGATGGATGGATGGATGGATGGATGGATGGATGGATGATGGATGGATGGATGGATGATGGATGGATGGATGGATGATGGATGGATGATGGATGGATGGATGGATGGATGGATGATGGATGGATGGATGGATGGATGGATGGATGGATGGATGGATGGATGGATGATGGATGGATGATGGATGGATGGATGGATGGATGGATGGATGATGGATGGATGGATGGATGGATGGATGGATGGATGGATGGATGGATGGATGATGGATGGATGGATGGATGGACGGATGGATGGATGGATGATGGATGGATGGATCCATGGAGGTATGGATGGGAGAGCAGTCCATGGGATTGGGAGAGGATCCATGGGGCCAGCAGGGAATTCTGTGGCACTGACAGAGAATTCCATGGGGCTGGCAGAGCCCCCCCCAGCCCAGCACGGGACCTCTCCACGTCCCCAAACCTCTGTGCACACCTTGAGGGCTGGCAGGGATCCACCTCCCCATAAATCCAGCCTTGGGGTCCCTCTCTGAACCCCCCCAGGCAGCCCCGAGTGCTCCCAGGAGCCTCTCCCTGCTCTGGGTCGGATCCGCTGCCCCCCTGGGCACGTTCCCTGTCGCTGTCACGTCCTGGCCCTCATTAAATCCCTCCTCCACGCCAGGATAAAATTGCTTTTATACCCAATTTCCTCCTGGCTGTTTGCTGGCTCGGAGAATTCCAGCGGGGCCGCGCCAGCGCTGCCCGTCCCAATCCGATTATCCCGCCCCGATCGATCCCGGCTCCTGACCTTTGGCAAACTCTCAGCTGCCTCCAACGCCCCCTCCCGCGGCTCTTCCCCGCACCACGGATTCCCTCAAAGCTGCCCCGTCCCGCCGGGAAAGCGTTAATTAAAATAAACCCGTTAATTGGGGGGATGGAAGCGGCGGGGCCCCGCGGATCCCTCCGGCTGTGCGGGGACACGGGGCCGCTCCCGGCTCCGCTCCCGCAGATGCTCATTTGCATAAGTAATGAAGGCAGCAATTAAGTTCCCTCATCATCTCGGCGGGCTGGGAAAAGAGCTCCCTCCTCCCGCGGCACGCACTGCTGGGAAGGGGCTCTGGAGAGGCGAAATTCCCACCCCGAGGTGAAATTCCCACCCCGGAGGCGAAATTCCCACCCCCGAGGTGAAATTCCCACCCGGAGGCGAAATTCCCACCCCCGAGGTGAAATTCCCACCCCGAGGTGAAATTCCCACCCCGGAGGCGAAATTCCCACCCCGAGGTGAAATTCCCACCCCGGAGGCGAAATTCCCACCCCCACCTGCACAGGGGAAACTGAGGCACGGCTGAGCGGGCAGCTGGAATTGCCCAGAAAGAGCCCAAAATTCCACTGGATCTCCCCTGGGCTGCGCAGTGGGATTGGAGGGTTGTTTTAGGGTCCTTCCAGTGGGAATATTCAATCCTCTTCCATTCAATCCTATTCTATTCTATTCTATTCTATTCTATTCTATTCTATTCTATTCTATTCTATTCATCTCCATTCTACTTACCTCTATTTTATTTCTAATTCATTTCTATTTTATTTCTATTTTTTCCTATTTTATTTCTAATTTTTTCCTATTTTATTTCTATTTTTTCCCATTTTATTTCTATTATATTCCTGTTTTATTTCTATGTTTTCCCATTTTATTTCTATTTTATTCCTATTTTATTTCTTTTTTTTTTTCCTATTTTATTTCTCTTTCATCTTTATTTCATTTCTGTTCCATCCTCTTCATCCCTCTTCCATTCCTCCTTTATCTCGTCCTCCTCCAGCCGAGCTCCGAGTCAATTAAAATAAATTCCCCACCCCCAAACGAGAAACAAACGCGGCGAAAAGCGCAGCCCCGAGCCAAGGAAAATAAAAAATCTCCTCTCGGCCGGCTCATCCCCGCTGACACTCCTTTCCTCCGGGCAGCGAAATTCCTGATCCAGCAGCAGCAGCAGCAGCCCCGGCATCAATCGGTCCCCAAAGAAGGAGCCGACCCCGCCCGGGGGATCGATCAATCACCGATAACGATCGATAACGCTGCCGGGTGTGGCCCCGTCCTCCCTCGCTGCCCCTTCTCCATCCCCGGGATTTTCGGAGCTGCCCGGCCCTGGTTTCTCTCCGGGTTTTGTTTCTCCCAGCCCGGCTCGGCTCTCCCGGAGCCTCTCCCTTATAAGGGCCCGAGGATCCATCCCGAGCCCCCCGCCGCCGGCAGGGTGATGGATGGCGCTGGAAAAACACGGGAAGAACGGGAAAAAAGGGAAGGGGGCGGGGGAGGGAGGGGGATGGAGGGAGGAATTGCAGGCCTGGAAAGCGCGGAGGGAAATGCGGGGCAGAGGGGGGACACCCCGAGGGGATGGCAGTGGGGTTTGGGGGCTCTGGGGAGAGCAGGGTCCCTCCCGCCCGGGGGCTTTTGGGGTGCTCTGAGCTTTGGGGTCACATCCCAGCCCCAGCGGGAGCTCGGGAGTCCCCGGGCAGCAGCGGGCGGGCCAATCCTGAGTCCTCCATGTCCCCCATGTCCCCCATGTCCCCTGTGTCCCCCACCTTCCCTGCTCCACCTGCACTGGCACTGCCCAGTCCCTGTAGGAACAGAACAACCGGGCCCCGTTTCCGTGGAATAACTGCACCCGTTCCTACAGAAATCACGGCCCCAATTCCTACAGGAATCACAGCCCCATTTCCATGGAATAACTGCACCCGTTCCCTGTGGGAATCACAGCCCCAATTCCATGGAATAACTGACCCCATTCCTACAGGAATCACGGCCCCATTTCCATGGAATAACTGCACCCGTTCCTACAGGAATCACAGCCCCAATTCCTACAGGAATCACAGCCCCAATTCCTGCAGAAATCACAGCCCCAATTCCATGGAATAACTGACCCCACCCTTGTAGGAATCACAGCCCCATCCCAACGGGAAAATCTCCCCTCAGAGCCGATTTCCCAGAGCATTCCCCACTCTCCCCAGGCTGCATCCGGGGCAGGGATGGGATGGGATGGGATGGGATGGGATGGGATGGGATGGGATGGGATGGGATCAATGGGATGGGATGGGATGGGATGGGATGGGATGGGATGGGATGGGATGGGATGGGATGGGATGGGATGGGATGGGATGGGATGGGATGGGATGGGATGGGATGGGATGAATGGGGTGGGATGAGCAAGACTGGACTCAGGGAGAGGGGGGAAGTTCCCGGCTGCCCGAATCCAGGGAAGGGTTTTTTCCCCCGAATGCAAAACGGCTCCTGAGTGGCAGGGACGGGGCTCGGGGACAGCGGGCTCGGTGTGCCCAGCACGGGGGGACGAGGAGGAGGAGGAGGAGGAGGAGGAGGAGGAGGAGGAGGAGGAGGAGGAGGAGGGGGAGAAGGGATTTATCCGAGGGCCTGAGGAAAACATCTGGATTTGCCACTTGCTGCGGTAAATTAATTGCGGGATCCCGCGGCCGCTCCCCCGCTGTGCCAGCCCTGCCTCCCGTCTGCTCCCGGCATGTCCCCAGGGATGGTGGCCCTTGTCCCCTGCAGCCGCAACAAGTCCTGTCACCCCCTCCCGTCCCACCGGGGCTGCGGTGCCATCGGTGATCCCATAAAAACCCCTGAAAATGCTGGGATTATGGCTGGCATCCCAACCAACACCCGGGTGGGCATCCCAAAAAAGCCTGGGTGGGCATCCCGACCAAACCTTGGGTGGCATCCCAACCAAATCCTGGGTGGGCACCCCAAACCCGGGTGGGCACCCCAATCATGGGTGGGCACTCCAAACCCGAGTGGGCACCTCAAACCCGGGTGGGTACCCCAATGCCGGGTGGGCACCCCAAACCCGGGTGGGCACCCCAATCCTGGGTAGGTACGCCAAACCCGAGTGGGCACCCCAAACCCGAGTGGGTACCCCAAACAACACCCAGCTGGGCACCCCAACAAACCCCTGGGTGGGCACCCCAATCATGGGTGGGCACCCTAATCCCGGGTGGGCACCCCAAACCCGAGTGGGCACCCCAATCATGGGTGGGCACCCCAACCAACCCCCGGGTGGGCACCCCAATCATGGATGGGTACCCCAATGCCGGGTGGGCACCCCAGCCCTGGGTGGGCACCCCAAACCCGGGTGGGCACCCCAGCCCTGGGTGGGCACCCCATTCCCGGGCAGCTCCCAGCCCGTTCCCACCTGGCCCAGCGCGGCGTTCTTGGCCGTGAGCTCCGCTCCATGTGGCTCGCAGATGTTCCGCCCGTGACGGGGAACAAACGGCAGCTCTGGCTCGGCTTTAATCGCACGGAGGGAATTCCGTGCAGCCCTTCCCGGGCCGAGCCGGGCGGGAGCAGCCGGCCCCGAGCACCTCGGAGGCTCCACAATTGGATTTTGCAGAGGAAATCCAGCGGGATTCTGGGGCTGCAGGGCTGGGAACTGCCGGGATTTGGGAGCCCCAGAAGCACCTGCAGAGCCGGGAGCGGGGAGGAAACACCTGGAGCTGGACGCACACGAGGCCGAATCCGCCGGGCCGGGGCCACAGGAGGCACCCTGGGGCAGTGCCAGCGGGTCGGGGCCGCTCCCAGTGGCACCAGTGACCCCATGGCACTGCTGGGTGACCCCGCAGAGCCGTGCCAGGGGTGTCACAGAGCACTGCGGGATGGGGAACCAGCCCTGGCATTTCAGAGCCGTGCCAGGCTGACAGAGCACTGCGGGATGGGGAACCAGCCCTGGCATTTCAGAGCCGTGCCAGGCTGACAGAGCACTGTGGGACAGGGAACCAGCCCTGGCATTTCAGAGCTGTGCCAGAGCACTGCAGGGAACCAGCCCTGGCATTTCAGAGCTGTGCCAGGGGTGACAGAGTGCTGTGGGACAGGGAACCAGCCCTGGCATTTCAGAGCTGTGCCAGGGGTGACAGAGCACTGCGGGACAGGGAACCAGCCCTGGCATTTCAGAGCCGTGCCAGGGGTGTCACAGAGCGCTGCGGGACAGGGAACCAGCCCTGGCATTTCAGAGCTGTGCCAGGGGTGACAGAGCGCTGCGGGACAGGGAACCAGCCCTGGCATTTCAGAGCCGTGCCAGGCTGACAGAGAGCTGTGGGATGGGGAACCAGCCCTGGCATTTCAGAGCCGTGCCAGGGGTGTCACAGAGCGCTGTGGGACAGGGAACCAGCCCTGGCATTTCAGAGCCGTGCCAGGGGTGACAGAGCGCTGTGGGATGGGGAACCAGCCCTGGCATTTCAGAGCTGTGCCAGGGGTGTCACAGCACTGCGGGATGGGGAACCAGCCCTGGCATTTCAGAGCCGTGCCAGGGGTGACAGAGCGCTGTGGGATGGGGAACCGGCCCTGGCATTTCCAGCTGCCGGCTCTGTGGGATCGGGGAGGGCCCGAGGCCGGGCAGAGTCACCCAGGACAAAGGAGGTGACACACGGGGACCTTTCAGGGCCCAGATGGGATTTCTCTGCTGTGGAGGGCAGAAATACAAAGATTTAATTCAGTCCCCGCCCGTGTCCCCCTCCGGGGCCTCTCGGTGTCACCCGCAGAGTGGGGACAGGCCCGGGGTGTCCCCAGGGTGGGGGTGTTGTCCCTTGTCCCCTGCGGCCGGAGCAGGGCTGGTCACCCCATGCCGGTGCCATCGGTGACCCCACCCCGCTGGGGACACGGCGGAAGGACAGACAGACAGACAGACAGACGAGGAGAGGATGCAGAGGGGCAGAAGGACGGGCAGACAGCGCAGGAGGAAAAGCGATGGAGGGGCTGAAGAGCTCGTGGCGAGCGCACCCCAAAAGCGCTCCGGGGCGGGCGGCGGGGCCGGGGGTGCCTCGGGGGGCTCGGGGGGGCTCGGGCTTTGTGTGGCGGCGGCGGAGGGTGCGGGCTCGGCCGCTCCGTGATGCTCCGGGGGCGGGGAGGAGGAGGAGGAGGAGGAGGAGGAGGAGGAGGAGGAGGGACTTGCAGCCCTTTTCTGGCCGCCGCCGCGGCGGAGAGCGGCAGAGCTCGGGCAGCCCGGCCGCGCTCCGGCTCCCGGGGGTGTCACCGGCGCCGCTGCCCCCGCCATGGCCGGGCTCCTGCCGCTGCTGCTGCTCCTGCTGCGGGCGGTGAGTGCGGGAGCAGCGCCCGGGGCTGCCCCGGAGCCCCGCGGGGAGGGGATGCGGCGTCCCGGGGGCACCGGGAGGCACCGGGAGGCACCGGGGGCACGGAGAGTCCCCGCGGCACCGGGCGGGGGCGGGATGGAGGGGCCAGGGGGCTTCACACGGGGGGTTCGGAGGGTTCCGGGATGGGACCCCCGCGGGTGAGGGGCAGGGACAGCGCGGGCAGCAGCGGGGTCCCCTCCGTGCGGGGCTGGAGGGTCCCGGGGGCACCGGAGAGACCCGGGGGGGGTCGGGCTGAGCTCTTTGGGGTGCGGAGGGAGGGGCGTGGGGAGCTGGGTGGGAATGGGGGTCCCGCAGCCCCTCCGGTGCCGCTGCCCCGAGCTCTGCCACTGCAAAGGGTGACGGAGCCCCAGCCCGAGGGGAGCGGGGGCAGAACCCCCCAAGTGCCTCCATCCCCTGGCCCCCACGCACCCCCCGAAACCTCTCCCAGAGTTTCCCGGCTCCGAACTGCCCCAGAGCTGAGGCTGAGACCCTTTTCCTCCTGGCAGAGCCCTCGCCGTGCGCCCCAGACAAATAAAAAGCTTCAGGGCAGGGGCAGGGGGGGCAGCAGAGAGGGGAGTGGGGCCGGGGGGGGGTCCAGACCCGCAGCTGGGGCAGGAACGGGGCTTTTCGGGGCCTGGGGGTCCCAGGGGGGCTGTCAGGCAGCCGGACACCCCTCGGGCAGGATATTAAAGGCGGAGTTCAGGGCTGAGGAGCGGAGCGGGGCTGGCACGGCCAGGCCGGGGGGGTCCTTTCCCCATCAGCCCCTCGGGATCGGGGTGGCCAAACCCCCCCGGGGCCGCGGGGACAGGGCGGGGACAGGAGCGCCCGGAGCTGTCCCAGCCGGACGCATCCCAACCATTCCCCCCCCGGGCATCGCCCTGTGCCCCCCCCGGCTGCTGCAGATGTCCCCAAATCGCCACTGCCCGGCCCCGGGGTCACCTCCGGGACTGCACCGGCGGGGCTGGCACTGTCCCGGGGGCACAACGGGGACCCGGCTGTGCCCCCCCAGCTGTGCCCGCACCCCGGGACCCCCCGAGACCCCCCAGGACCCCGCGCTCACCGCTCGGTGCCTCCCAGGGCCGGCCGGAGCCGCGGGGCTCGGACGCGGCTCCCGGAGCTGCCCAAAGTTCGGGAATGGTTGAGAGCCGGGATTTGGCCTCTCCCCGACGCGGGGCTCGGCCAAGAGAGGCAGAGCGAGCTCGGATCTCGGCCGGGCTCGGATCTCGGCCGGGCTCGGCTCCAGCTGGAGCATCCCCTGCCCTGTGCGGCCGCTCCAGAGCTCCCAAATCCCGCTCGGAGCGGCTCCGTCCTCACCCAGCAGCGCCCGCCCGGGCTCCAACCCCCCCGAGCCGCCTCCCAAAGCAATTTAGAGCTTCCAGAGGTGTCGCCCGCGCCCTCCGCCCGCGGCCGGGCCGGGCCAGCTGTCAGGATGCTTTATGGCGTTAATTCCGCGCCTTTGTCACCGGGAGCCGCGCTAATAACGCGCGCGTTTCCGCGGCCTAACGCGGACCAGGTGCCCCTGCCCAGGCTCGGGGGGGGCTCGACGCCCCCAGCCCCGAAGGGAAACCCCCGGAACGAGGGGGCCCGCGGCACCTGGAGCGGGGAATCGCCTTTTCCGCAGCGTTCCGGGGGCGTGGGCGGGGGAGCCCGCGGGGAGGGGACAGGTGGCCCGGGTGGGGGTCCGGGTGGGGGTCCGGGTGGTCCGGGTGGCCCGGGAGAGGATCCGGGTGGCCCTGGAGAGGATCCGTGGCCCGGGTGGGGGTCCGGGTGGCCCGGCCAGGCCCATCCCATGCGGGCAGCTCGCAGCTGTGGGGGAGATGGAAGGTCTGGGGTCGGGGGAAGATTTGGGATCAGGGGAAGATCTGGGATGCCTGGAAACTCGGGGATTGTGGGATGCTCTGGGATCTTTGGATGCTCTGGGATCAGGGGAAGAACTGGGATTTCTGGGATCATGGGAAGCTCTGGGGTCTCTGGATGCTTTGGGATCAGGGAAAGCTCTGGAAGCCCTGGGATCATGGGAAGCTCTGGGATCTCTGGATGCTTTGGGATCAGGGGAAGCTCTGGGGTCTCTGGGATCATGGGAAGCTCTAGGATCATGGGAAGATCTGGGGTCTCGAATCATGGCGTGGCATGCTCTGGGATCTCTGGATGCTTTGGGATCTCTGGAAGCTCTGGGATCTCTGGAAGCTCTGGGATCAGGGAAAGCTGTGAGATCTCTGGGATCTCTGGAATCACGGGATGCTCTGGGAGCTGTGAGATCTCTGGAATCACAGGATGCTCTGGATGCCCCGTGGGCAGCCCCATCACCCCTCACAGCCAGCCCCATTCCCGGCCCCTGGAAGCGCATCCCGGGGATCTGCGAGCTGCCAAGCCCTGCCCCAGAGGAGCTCAGGGTGGGCTGTGCCCAGCTGGGCTCCAAAACCCCAAATGTGCCCCCCACGGGCGGCGTGTGGGCACAGCCTCACCCCAAAGCCCTTCCCAGGGGACATTTGGGGCGCTGGGAGGGTTCCCGATATTCCCACCTGAAGCGGGAAAAGAGGCTGGGAAAAGGATCTGGGAAAATGTTCTGGGAAAGGATCTGGAAAAAGGGGTTGGAAAATGATCCAGGGAAATGTTCTGGGAAAGGATCTGGAAAAAGGGGTTGGAAAATGATCCAGGAAAATGTTCTGGAAAGGATCTGGGAAAAGGGGGTGAGAAAAGGGCTTGGAAAAGGATCTGGGAAAAGGGGCTGGGAAAAGGATCTGGGAAAATGTTCTGGAAAAAAAGCCCGGGAAAACCTCTGGGAAAAGGGTCTGGGAAAAAGGGCCTGGGAAAAGGGTCTGGAAAAAAGGTCTGGGAAAATGTTCCGGAAAAGGGGCTGGAAAAAGGGGTTTAGAAAAAGGGTCTGGGAAAAGGTTCAGGAAAAGGGTCTGGAAAAAAGGGTTTGTAAAAAGGGCCTGGGAAAAAGATCTGGGAAATTGTTCTGGGAAAGGGTCTGGAAAAGGGGGCTGGGAAAAGGGTTCTGGAGAAAGGGTCTGGAAGAAGGGGCAGCCAGGGCGGGCTGGCGGAGGCGCGGCGGGGAGGGGGAGCGGCCGCCTCGCAGCGCAGGGTAATTGGAGCACTTTGTCATTCAGCTGCCTGGAATTGGCGCTCCATTGTCTCGGCCCCGCCGGATGCGGAGCTCCGAGCGCCGCACCGAGCGCGGGGACGCGGCCAAGGCGCTGACGAGGCCGCCAGATGCTCCCACGGGCCTCTCCCCCCTTGCCCAAAATCAGCCGTGGGTGGGTGGCAGAGGGAGGGGATGGGGCTGGCAGGGCTGGGAGCTGCTGCGGGACGGGGCTCCTGCGCCCCGCGGGGCTTTGGGGAGCAGCCCCGGGGCTGCAGAGCCCCGTGGGGGTGGCCCGTGTGCTGTTGGTGGCGTTCAGGTGCGGTGTCGGGCTGTACCTGTCGGGTTGTACCTGTCGGGTGTTACCTGTCAGGCTGTACCTGTCGGGTTGTACCTGTCGGGCTGTACCTGTCGGGCTGTACCTGTCAGGCTGTACCTGTCGGGTTGTTCCTGTCGGGCTGTACCTGTCAGGCTGTACCTGTCAGGCTGTACCTGTCGGGCTGTACCTGTCAGGCTGTACCTGTCAGGCTGTACCTGTCAGGTTGTTCCTGTCGGGTTGTACCTGTTGGGCTGTACCTGTCGGGTTGTACCTGTCAGGCTGTACCTGTCGGGCTGTACCTGTCGGGCTGTACCTGTCGGGCTGTACCTGTCGGGTTGTACCTGTCGGGCTGTACCTGTCGGGCTGTACCTGTCGGGTTGTACCTGTCGGGTTGTACCTGTCGGGCTGTACCTGTCGGGCTGTACCTGTCGGGCTGTACCTGTTGGGCTGTACCTGTCAGGCTGTACCTGTCAGGCTGTACCTGTCGGGTTGTTCCTGTCGGGCTGTACCTGTCAGGCTGTACCTGTCAGGCTGTACCTGTCGGGCTGTACCTGTCAGGCTGTACCTGTCAGGCTGTACCTGTCAGGTTGTTCCTGTCGGGTTGTACCTGTCGGGTTGTACCTGTCGGGTTGTACCTGTCGGGCTGTACCTGTCGGGCTGTACCTGTCGGGCTGTACCTGTCGGGTTGTACCTGTCAGGCTGTACCTGTCAGGCTGTACCTGTCAGGCTGTACCTGTCAGGCTGTACCTGTCGGGTTGTACCTGTCGGGCTGTACCTGTCGGGTGTTACCTGTCGGGTTGTACCTGTCGGGTTGTACCTGTCGGGCTGTACCTGTCGGGCTGTACCTGTCGGGCTGTACCTGTCGGGTGTTACCTGTCGGGTTGTTCCTGTCGGGTTGTTCCAGCAGGGACAGCCGGTGTCACCACGCAGGGAGGTCACCCAAGCTCCCGCTGCTCCCTCAGTTCCCCGTTTCCGTCTCGTTTCCCAGGGGGTTTCGGGGGGCAGAGGTGCCCCCCAGGCTCTCAGACCCTCCATGGGGACGGGAATTCCTCCTCTCCTCTGCCATTCCCAGGCCTGGGGAGGGCTGAGCCCCCCGGGTGCCCCCCAAAACCGCCCTGGGGCCCTCCCGGCTCCCTCCAGCACAGAACTCAGCAGGGCCTTTCCCGAGGAGTGAATTTTGCCTGGAAAAGCGCTTTTCCCCCCCAAATCTGCATTGAGCACGAGCGGGGTGTCCCCAGAGCAGGCCCTTCCGGAGCTGTCACATCCCCCGGGGGTGACAGGGGTGACCTCTGGGCTCTGCTCTCCCGCCAGGGCCCCGGGGCCGGCGCCTCCAAGGACGATTGTGTCTCCAAGCTGTTCACGGCCGCCGGGGAGTGCTGCCGGCTCTGCAACGTGGGCGAGGGCGTGGTGCAGCCCTGCGGGGTCAACCAGACCGTCTGCGAGCCCTGCCTGGACAGTGAGTACCCCCAAACACCCCCCTTGTCCCCCCCGGAAGTGTCACCCCTCTCTCTGCTGAGCCAGGAGGGGCTCGGGCTGGGTTCTGGGGAAAGGATGGGTTAAAATGGGAGATTCTTCCCCCAAAATGGGAGTTTGGGGTGTGGGGGAGGGCACAGCCCCACGACAGGGTCTGGGCAGTGCTGTCAGGCACAGGGGGGTTTGGGGTGGTCCCGTGCACGGGGGGGGGTTTGGGATGTGCTCGGGGGGGTTTGGGATGGTCCCGGGTTTGGGATGGGGTTGGAGGGGACAGGAGGAAGAGGAGGCTGGAGGAGCCGAGAGCAGGGACAGAGCAGAGCCAGGGCAGGGCTAAAAATACCTCAGCGTCCTGAGAAATCGATGGACGGCTCTGCCTCCCTGAGCCCGGCCGGGAAATGGGGCTGGATCCCTCCTGGATGAGGGGATGGATCCCAGTGAGAGATCCCAGAGAGGGATGGATCCCACCAAGGGAAAAGCCCCTCCCCACCCTCAGCTCTTCCCAGAGAGGGATTTTGGGGTGAGGAGGGAAGAAAACCTGCAAACCCCACAGCTGTCCCTTGCTGGGATGGGGAGAGGACCCCTGTGGCCCTGGAACCCCCCAAATCCCCCTGGACATGCCTGGAACCCCCCGGGTCGCCCCAAATCCCTCTGGATCCCCCTCGATCCCCCAAATCCCTCTGGATCCCCCCGGGTCCCGCTGCCGCAGGCCGGGCAGGTGGAGGCAGCCCCGCTCCTGGCACAGGCTCCAGACTGCGCCCCAGGAATGTGGGCACGGCCCAGGGCCGAGGGTCCCCACCTGCACCCGGGGCTGCCTCCTCCGAGCACTCCCTTGGACGCGTTCCCGACCCTCCGGGGGAATCGTTCCGGAAAAATCCGCTGCAACCAAAGCCCGGCCCCTGCCAAAGCCCGGGGGGCTGCCAGAAACCACCCCAAAGAGGGGGGGATTGCTCTGATTCCCCCTTTTCCCCCCAGCGCAGCCCCCCCAGAGCCCGGGGGCTGCCTCATGATTTATTTATGCCCCGCAGCCTCCGGGGGAGGGAGGGAGGGAGGGAGGGCTGGGGGCTCGGGCCCCGTTTGCAGCGGGGCTGTAATTGCTCAGCTCAGATCCCTTCGGCTGCCACTGCAAATGTGCCCACTCAGCCGAAAGCCTTTCCTGGCCACTTCCCCGCTCTAATGGCGCCCATCAATAATTCAGGATAATGCGAGGCATGAGCCCAGGTTAATGGGAGCCGCGTGTGCCGCCCCGGGGCTGCTCGGGCACGGGGCAGGGACGGCGGGACCCGGGGAGCCGCGGCTGCCCCGAGCCCACGAGTGGCCGAGGATGGGTTTGGGAGCAGCCTGGGAGAGCGGGAGGTGTCCCTGTCCAGGGAATCGGGGGGGTTTGGGGCTTTTCCTGACCCAAATCATTTTAGGATTTTGCGGCTCCGCATCCTCTGCAGGTCCAGGGAAAGCCTCAGGGCAGCGGCAGGACACCCGGGCACAGGCCCAGGGTGAGGGAAGGTGTTGGGGATGGGAAAAATTCGCTGCTGAGGCTGCGATGGAACCTCCATCCCTCCCAGGGGCTTCATCCCCTCCGGAGCAGCCCGAAATTCCTGTCCCGAGCAGCTCGGTGTCCCCAGGGAAGCTGCTGGGAGCAGGAATCCATTCCCTGCACCATCCCTGCGGCTGACCAGGGGTCGCAGGGATCGCGGCCGGGCTCCCCCGACCCCTTCTCCACCCCTGGGGCTGAAACTTGCCCGGGATGGGGCGGGAGCTCCGGTGGAGCGGCCGGCGCGGGGGCAGCGGCAGCAGCTGCGCCCTCCAGGACGGGCTCCGCTGCCTCTTCCGGGGCTAAAAATATCCCCGAGCTCCTCCGGGAGCGGGCACGGCTCGGAGCGGGCATCGATTTCCCCCGCAGCGCGTCCTGCGGGCTGAAACCGGAGCGCAGGAGCCGCGGGGTCAGGCAGAGTCAGCGCTGGCACCGCCGCACCCGGAGCGGGGACAGCGGGGCCCCGGGGACCCCGGCAGGATGTGCAGGGCAGAGCGATGGGGTGCGAGGGCAGGGGATGGCCCCGGCGGGTCAGAAAGGGAATAAAACCGGGAATTAGCGCGGGGATGTGAGCAGAGAGCGCTGGGATGGGCACCGGGGGCAGCGCAGCCGGGATGGGCCCCCGGGGAAAATGGGAATTGGGGAGGGAGTGGGGTGAGGAGGAGGGAATGGGGAGGGAAATTCAGCCTGGAATGGCGCTGCAAACTGGGAATTGCTGGGGAATGGGGAAGGCAGGAGTGGGATGAGGAGGCGGGAATGGGGATGAGGTGGGAATGGTGTAGGTGTCAGGGGGAAGCTGAGCCTGGAAGGATGCTCCAAACCGGGAATTGCAGAGGAATGGGATGAGGAGGTGGGAATAGAGTGAGGAGAAGCGAATGGGGAAGATGTTACTGGGAAGATGAGGCTGGAAGGGCGCTCCAAACTGGGAATTGCAGAGGAATGGGATGAGGAGGCAGGAATGGGGAAGATGTTACTGGGAAGATGAGGCTGGAAGGATGCTCCAAACCGGGAATTGCAGAGGAGTGGGATGAGGAGGTGGGAATAGAGTGAGGAGAAGCGAATGGGGAAGATGTTACTGGGAAGATGAGGCTGGAAGGGTGCTCCAAACTGGGAATTGCAGAGGAATGGGATGAGGAGGCAGGAATGGGGAAGATGTTACTGGGAAGATGAGGCTGGAAGGATGCTCCAAACTGGGAATTGCCGGGGGAATGGTGCAGATGTCAATGGTAACGGGAGCCTGGAGTGTGCTGGAACTGGGAATTGTGGTGGGAATGGAGGAGGTGATAATGGGAATTGGGGTCTGGAAGGATTCCAGACTGGGAATTGCAGAGGAATGGGATGAGGAGGCGGGAATGGGGAGGATGTTACTGGGAAGATGAGCCTGGAAGGACGCTCCAAACTGGGAATCACTGGGGAACAGGGAAGGTCTGAATGGGCTGAAGAGCCCGGGAGATGAGGAGCTGGGAATTTCTGCGGGAATGGGAAGGCATTAACGGCAAGCTGAGCCTGGGGGCCGCAGAGGGCAGGACCCCCATCCCTCTGAGCCCAGAGGGGAACGCCGGAAGGCGACGCAGAGCTTTGATCGCCACCATCCCCATCAGGCGTCACCTTCTCGGACACGGCGAGCGCCACGGAGCCGTGCAAGCCGTGCACGCAGTGCGAGGGGCTGCAGAGCATGTCGGCGCCCTGCGTGGAGACCGACGACGCCGTGTGCCGCTGCGCCTACGGGTACTTCCAGGACGAGGCCAGCGGGAGCTGCCGCGAGTGCCGCGTCTGCGAGGTGGGCTTCGGCCTCATGTTCCCCTGCAAGGACTCGCAGGACACCGTGTGCGAGGAGTGCCCCGAGGGCACCTTCTCCAGCGAGGCCAACTTCGTGGACCCCTGCCTGCCCTGCACCACCTGCGAGGACAACGAGGTGCTGGTGCGGGAGTGCACGGCCGTGGCGGACGCCGAGTGCCGGGGTAAGGGCCGTGCCCGGTGCGGCTGTGTCACCGTCACAGGCCTGGTGTCGCTGCTGGGACATTCCCGGTGTGCGCCAATGGCGTGTGTCACTGTCACTGCTCTGCTGCCACCGCAGGGACGTTCCTGGTGTGTGTCATTGTCACAGCTGGGATGTGCCCGGTGTGTGTCACTGTCACAGCTGGGATGTTCCTGGTGTGTGCCACTGTCACAGCTGGGATGTGCCCGGTGTGTGTCACTGTCACAGCTGGGATGTGCCTGGTGTGTGTCATTGTCACCGCTCTGCTGCCACCGCAGGGACATTCCTGGTGTGTGTCACTGTCATGGCTCTGCCGCCCACAGGGACATTCCCGGTGTGTGTCAGCTCTGCTGTCACCGCAGCAACGTGCCTGGTGTGTGTCATTGTCACAGCTGGGACGTGCCCGGTGTGTGCCATTGTCACCGCTCTGCTGCCACCACTGGGACATTCCCGGTGTGTCTGTGCCATTGTCACTGCTCTGCTGCCACCGCTGGGACATTCCCGGTGGAGCTGCTGAGGCATGGCTGGGCCTGGGTTTAGGGAGTGGTGCCGGGATCTGGCAGTGCCGGGATCCGGCAGTGCCGGGATCTGGCATTGCTGGGATCTGGCATTGCTGGGATCTGGCATTGCTGGGATCTGGCATTGCCAGGATCTGGCATTGCTGGGATCTGGCAGTGCCGGGATCTGGCGGTGCCGGGATCTGGCATTGCCGGGATCTGGCATTGCTGGGATCTGGCGGTGCCGGGATCTGGCATTGCTGGGATCTGGCAGTGCTGGGATCTGGCAGTGCCGGGATCTGGCATTGCCGGGATCTGGCATTGCTGGGATCTGGCAGTGCCGGGATCTGGCAGTGCTGGGATCTGGCAGTGCTGGGATCTGGCAGTGCCGGGATCTGGCAGTGCTGGGATCTGGCATTGCTGGGATCTGGCAGTGCCGGGATCTGGCAGTGCCGGGATCTGGCAGTGCTGGGATCTGGCATTGCCGGGATCTGGCAGTGCTGGGATCTGGCATTGCTGGGATCTGGCGGTGCCGTGATCTGGCAGTGCTGGGAAAGGGAAAGGAGCTGGGGCTGTGTGCCTGTCCCCCTGTCCCCATCAGCCTCCCAAACACATCTCCAGCCCCGCAGGAAGAGGAAAATGGGGGAAAGGGGAGAACAAAGGGGCAGAGCAGAAGTCAGAGCCGCGCTGAGCTCCTGAAGGAAACGAGGCTGCTCCAGCCGGGGCTGCTCCAGCCAGGGCTGCTCCCCCCGGGGCTCCTCGTCAGCCCAGCAGCGTTCCCGGGCGGCAGCAGCGTCACTCCCTGCCCCGAGCGCGGAGCAGAAAAGCGTTTCCTTTGTCCCGGCCGCCGCCAGGCCGGGCAGAGGGGCAGCTCCGCCGAAGGGTCGAGTAAATGGAGCCACAAGTCAAGGACACAGGGATGGCTTTGTCTGCAGTGGGCCCGGGAGCGGCTCCCAAAGGGCAGCGGGGGCTGGGACAGGCAGGATGGCACCGGGATGGGGCAGGGCAGGACAGGATGGCACCGGGATGGGGCACGGCAGGACAGGATGGCACCGGGACAGGGCAGGGCAGGGCAGGATGGCACCAACCCCCAGCAACCCCCTGTGACAGTGACAGTGACACCACTGCAGCCCCGGGGCTGGCAGGGCACAATCCCAGCCTGGCACAATCCCAGCCCAGCACAATCCCAGCCCAGCACAACAATCCCAGCCTGGCACAATCCCAGCCTGGCACAATCCCAGCTCGGCACAATCCCAGCTCAATCCTGATCCCAGCCCAGCACAATCCCAGCCCGGCACTGATCCCAGGGGGTGGCAGGGGGTTGGCAGGGGAGTGACAGGGCATGGTCCCAGCTCCTGCCACAATTCCCAGCTCAGCCTCACTCCAGGATGGGCTGGGGGACGTGGCCCGGCCCTGGCACCGGGCAAAGGCCTCGAGAGGGCACAGGGAATTTGGAATGGGATGGGATGGGATGGGATGGGGTGGGATGGGATGGGATGGGATGGGATCAATGGGATGGGATGGGATGGGATGGGATCAATGGGATGGGATGGGATGGGATGGGATCAATGGGATGGGATGGGATGGGATGGGGCACCCAGGCGTTTCCCTGGGACAAGCCCAGACGGCTCCGCAGCTCCCGGGACACGCCCGGCTGTGGCAGGAGCGGGGTCACTCCCGGACGGAGCCGCAGGGGCCGGGAAAGGAGCAAACCCAGGCCCTGGCACTGCGGGAGCGGCTCCGTGCGGGGCCTGGGGCACCTGGGCTGCCTCGGGGTGGGTTTGGGGCCAGCTTTGCCCGGATGTGGGGGCCGGCAGCAGGAGCTGTGCCCCGGGGGGCTGTGCTGGGACAGCGCTGACACAGCCACGGCCACCCCCAGGCCAGGGCACAGCTGTGGCTCGTCCCGACCCCGATTTCCCTTCCCTGCACCCCGGCAGGGCTCCACCCTCGCTGGACAACGCCCGCCCCGTCCCTGGGGGGCTCCGAGAGCCCCGAGGCGGCCACCAGGGAGCCCCTGAGCACCGAGGGGGGGCCCAGCACCGCGGCGGACACGGCCACCACCGTCATGGGCAGCTCGCAGCCCGTGGTGACCCACGGCACCAGCGACAACCTCATCCCCGTCTACTGCTCCATCCTGGCCGCCGTGGTGGTGGGGCTGGTGGCCTACATCGCCTTCAAGAGGTACCGGGACAGGGCAGGGACAGGGCAGGGACAGGGATTTGGGGAGGGGCGACAGTGGGACCCCCGCTCTGCGTGTCCCACAGCCACAGCTGCCACCACCGAGGGCACCAGGATGGGCGGATTTCCAAAATTGTGTGAGGGGCGAGGCGGCTGAGGGGTGAGGTGGGAGGTGGCAGCAGCGTGGGGGACCCACTGAACTCCTGTCCCTGTCCCTGTGTCCCTGTCCTTGTCTCCTTCTCTGTGTCCCTGTCCCATCCCCTGTCCCTGTCCTGTCCCCCTTCCTGTCCTTGTCCGTGTCCTTGTCCCTGTCCCTGTCTGTGTCCCTATCCCAGTCTTTGTCTCTTTCTCTGTGTCCCTGTCCGTGTCTGTGTCCCTGTCCCATCCCCTGTCCCTGTCCCATCCTCCTGTCCCTGTCCCGGCGCCAGAACCAAAACCAGAAACTGGGACAAACCCCAGAAATTGGGACAAACCCCAGGGACGGGGACAAACCCCAGAAATTGGGACAAACCCCAGAAATTGGGACAAACCTCAGGGAAGGGGACAAACCCCAGACACTGGGACAAGTCCCAGGGAAGGGGACAAAGCCCTGGCAGCCCCAGGGATGTCACCCACGTGTCGCTGTCCCCACAGGTGGAACAGCTGCAAGCAGAACAAGCAAGGGGCCAACAACCGCCCGGTGAACCAGACGCCGTCCCCCGAGGGGGAGAAGCTGCACAGCGACAGCGGCATCTCCGTGGACAGCCAGAGCCTGCACGAGCAGCAGCCCCCCGGGCAGGGCACCCAGGGGCCAGGTGAGACACCCTGGGGTGGGCAGGGACAATCTGGGGTGGGCAGGGACATCCCAGGGATGGGCAGGGAGGATGGGAATGGACACCCGGGGATGAGCAGAGGCACCCAGGGATGGACAGGCAGGATGGGCAGGGCCACCCTGGGGTGGACAGGGACAATCTGGGATGGACAGGGACACCTAAGGATGGACAGGGACAATCTGGGATGGACAGGGGATGGACAGGAAGGATGGACACGGACACCAGGGGATGGATGGGGACACCCTGGGATGGGCAGGGACACCCAGGGATGGACAGGGGATGGACAGGTAGGATGGGCAGGGACACCTGGGAATGGACAGGGACACCCAGGGATGGACAGGGACACCAGGGGATGGATGGGGATACCCTGGGAATGGACAGGGACACGCAGGGATGGACAGGGACACCCAAGGATGGGCAGGGGATGGACAGGGACACCAGGGCATGGATGAGGATACACAGGGATGGACAAGGACATCCAGGAATGGGCACAGACACCCAGGCAAGGGCGGGGAGGATGAGCAGGGACACGCAGGGATGGACAAGGACACCCTGGGATGGACAGGGGATGGACAGGGACACCAGGGCATGGATGGGGACACCCTGGGATGGACAAGGACATCCAGGGATGGGCAGGGACACCCAGGCAAGGGCGGGGAGGATGGGCACACCCCCGGGCAGCATTTCAGCCCACTCCCCCCTCACCGCCAGCAGCCCCCAAGGCGGACGGGAGCCCGTACTCGGCGCTGCCGGCCAGCAAGCAGGAGGAGGTGGAGAAGCTGCTGGGCAGCTCGGCGGAGGACACGTGGCGGCAGCTGGCGGGCGAGCTGGGCTACAAGGAGGAGCTGATCGAGTCCTTCACGCGCGAGGAGGCCCCGGCGCGGGCGCTGCTGGCGCACTGGGCCGGCCGCGAGTCGGCCACGCTGGACGCGCTCCTGGCCGCCCTGCGCCGCCTGCAGCGCGGCGACATCGCCGACAGCCTGGCCAGCGACTCCACCGCCACCTCCCCCGTGTGAGGGCCGGCCCGGGGGGCGCTCAGCCCGCCCGGCACCGGGGGCAGGCGGGGGTGTCGCTCCGGTCCCCCCTCCCGGTGCGGCTCCCCGTGTTGGCGGGGTTCGGCCCCAGCTGTGGGATGGACGGACAGATGGACAGATGGACGCGGGAGAGAGCGCCGTGCTCTCAGCCCTCTCCTCTCCTCCCTTCCTGCTCCTTCTCCCCCCGGGGCTCCTCTTCCTCCTGTTCCCCTCCAACGCCCCCAAATCCGGCTGCTTTTACCCCAAAAGATGGGGAAGGGCTGGGCTGGGGCACCCCGGAGCCGCTGCCCCAGGATTTGGGGGCTCAGGGGGGCTGGGGGAGGGAACCCGGCCCCGGACACTGTGAAATTTGGGGTGCAGCTCCCCACAGCTCTGGGGGAATTTGGGGGAGCAGCCGGAACCACCCCGGACACTGAGGAGCAGATTTTGGGGTGTCACGACCCCACCATGGGGGCTGCAGGGGACACCGGGGGACACCAAGGGGACACCAAGGGGACACCAAGGGGACACAGAGGGGACACGGAGGGGACACTGAAGGTGGGAAGTGCTGACCAAGTGCCTGCCCGGTGGGGACACCCCCAGGGCTCTGCTCCTCCCTCCCGCCCTGTCCCTGTGTCCCCGAGCTGCAGGGACCACCGAGGCCACCCTGCCACCATTGCACTGTCCCCGCTGTCCCCGAGCTGGGCCAGGCCACCCTGCCACCATTGCACTGTCGCCGCTGTCCCCACCCTGCTGAAAGGGCTCCTGCTGTGCCAGCGCTGTGAAGGGCGCTGGGGAATGTCCCTCTGCCCCCAGGGTGACATTGGCACCTCCCTAGGGATGTGACATCGCTCCAAGGGCGTTTTGGGGGCATTTTGGTCCTGGCCGGGTGAGCTGGAGCGGCCACTGGCCTGGGGATGTCCCCTGAGCTGCCACCGAGCTCCCAGCAATGTCCCCAGTGCCAGGTGTGGCCGCTCCCTCCCCTCTGGATTCATCCCAAAATTCCTCCCCGAAGGCAGAACGGGATTTTCCCAGAACGGGATTTTCCCAGAACGGGATTTTCCCAGAACAGGATTTTCCCAGAACGGGATTTTCCCAGAACGGGATTTTCCCAGAACGGGATTTTCCCAGAACGGGATTTTTGGGCCCTCCCGGAGGAGAGATCTGTAAATAGGATTTGATGTTTGACCCAGTGCTCCGTGTGACCCCCTGGGGACAGCTCTGTCCCCTCCCCACTTCCAGCTGGGAATTCCCATCCCAACCCTTTGGTCCCACCTCGTTTCTGGCCTGAAAGACTCCGCGGGGAGGCCCCAAAATCCCACAGCAGGATTGGGATGTTCCCGGCAGAGCTCCAGGGGCTGGAGCAGCTTCCATGGGATTCCAGATCCCCCAGAATCTTCCGGAAATTTCCATCCCATTGTGCTCTCAATGATGGAGAACCCAGGCTGGGATTTGGGGGATTCCAGATCCCCCAGAATCTTCTGGAAATTTCCCTCCCATTGTGCTCTCAATGATGGAGAACCCAGGCTGGGATTTGGGGGATTCTAGACCCTCCAGAATCTTCTGGAAATTTCCCTCCCATTGTGCTCTGGGTGATGGAGAACCCCAGGCTGGGATTTGGGGGATTCCAGTGAAGTTCCCTTGGGAAGAGCCACCCCTGGCTGGAAGGGCTGAAAACCCCAAATCCGAGTCCCAAACTCCGCCCAGCACCCAAATCCAAGGAAATTTGCCCCAAATTTCCAACCCCACCTCCTGCCAGACCGGGCCCCACAACAGGATGGATTTGGGATGGATTTGGGGTGGATTTGGGATGAATCTGGGATGGATTTGGAGGATGGATTTGGGATGAATCTGGGATGGATTTGGGGGATGGATTTGGGATGAATCTGGGATGGATTTGGGGATGGATTTGGGATGAATCTGGGATGGATTTGGGGTGAATTTGGCATGGATTTGGGATGTATTTTGGATTAATTTGGGATGGACTTGGCATGAATTTTGGATGGATTTGGGGTGGATCTGGCATGAATTTTGGATGGACTTGGCATGAATTTTAGATGGATTTGGGGTGGATTTGGCATGAATTTTGGATGGATCTGGGATGGATTTTGGGTGAATTTGGCATCAGTTTGGGATGGATTTGAGATGAGTTTGGGATTAATTTGGGGTGGATTTGGCATGAATTTTGCATGGATTTGGGATGGATTTAGGATGAATTCCATCACCGGCCACCTTCAGGTAGCTCCCATTGGTTTGGGATTTTTGGCAAAGCGACTCCAGGACAAACTGAGGGTGCCAGGATGGAGGTGCCCAAACCCAAACTGAATTTCCTGGCAGAGCCAGCCCAGTCCAGCCTTTTCCCGCTGGGAATTCTGTTCCTCAGGACATCCCTGCCTCACCCTCAGGTTTTCATTGCCGTGGGAAGGGATTTCAGCATCCCCCAATCCCAAAAAAATCAGATTTTCAGGGCCGAGGGAACGGGGACAAACTCAGCATCCAAAGAGGAGCCGGGGGCTGCCTCAAACCCCCCTGGCTGCGGGGGGAAAAAATGGAAATAAAACTCAAAAAACACCAAAAAAAACCTCCCCAAAAGCCAGGAGGGAAACCCAAGCCAAAGTCAGAGCTCGTTTCGTGTTGTACCAAGCCCGTGTGTCGCTCCACTCCCCACTCTGTAATTCCAGGGCCGATTTTGTAGGAATAGAAGGATTTGGGGGGGGGGTCTGGGGGCAGCATGAGCCGGGGGGGATGCACGGGGGAGGCCCAGGGGGGTGGAATTTGTCCGTGTGTATCCTTGGGATGCCAATAAAGAGCATCGTTGTCGTCGTCCCGCTCGCTGCTTCCTTCTCTCCCAAAAAAACCCTGGGAATCCAGGATGGGAAAAAGCCCTCAATGCCTTCCTGATGGGATTTTCAGCATTTCCATGCCCATTCTGATCCCAAATCCCTGAGTTCCCAGAGCAGGAAAAGCAGGAAACAAGTTGGGCTTCGTGTGTGGGATCAGGGACAGCAGATTTATGGGGAGAGAGGAGGAAAAAAAAAAAAGGGAAAATTAGGAATAAATCTGGAAAGGGGCCTGATGTTCTCATGGGCTGGGGGAAATCCCTGGAAAAGCTCCTTCCCCCTTTTAATGGGACTCTGGGGAGGGCCGGGGCTGCTGAATCCCACATCTGCTGCCAGGGGGGCGACAGGGCCAGATCCCCGCTGGATCCACCGGGAAAAATCCCAAACTCAGCCCCAGGCCCTGGGAAAAAGCAGCAATCGCTGGGAAAACAACGGGAAAAATTCCAAATTAAACTCCATGGAGGCGCTTTTCATTCCAACCCCCGCGGGGAGCCGGGAGCTTCCCATGGAACGGGATCGAGGTGGGGAAACTGGGAAGGGAAAACCGGGAAGGGAAAACTGGGAAAGGAAAGCGGGAAAGGAGAAGTGGGAAGGGAAAAGTGGGAAGGGAAAAAAACTGGGAAGAGAAAACTGGGAAGGGAAAACTGGGAAAGGAAATCTGAGAAAGGAAAGCGGGAAGGGAAAAGCGGGAAGGGAAAAGCGGGAAAGGAAAATTGGGAAAGGAAAATTGGGAAAGGAAAAGCGGGAAGGGAAAAAAACTGGGAAGGGAAACTGGGAAGGGAAAAACAGGAAGGGAAAAAACTGGGAAGGGAAAGCGGAAAGGAAATCTGAGAAAGGAAAGCGGGAAGGGAAAAGTGGGAAGGGAAAAGCGGGAAGGGAAAAAAATGGGAAGGGAAAAAACTGGGAAGGGAAAAATACTGGGAAGAAGAGCGGGAAGGGAAGAGTGGGAAGGGGAATCTGAGAAAGGAAAGCAGGAAAGGAAAAGTGGGAAAGGAAAAGTGGGAAGGGAAAAGTGGGAAAGAAAAGCGGGAAGGGAAAAAAACTGGGAAGAGAAAACTGGGAAGGGAAAACTGGGAAGGGAAAAGCGGGAAAGGAAAAAGTGGGAAGGAAAGCAGGAAGGGAAAGTTGGACTTCCCAGGGAGCAGCAGCAGCTCCCTGCCCAGCTGCAGCCGACGATCCCAAATCCCCCCGGAATTTCCTCCCGGCTGCCTCCCCCGTTTCCCGCAGGGTTCTCCCGGTTTCCATCCCGGGTTTCGGGGCGCAGCGCCCGCGGGGAGGGAGGGGGTTTGGAGCCGTTCCCGATCCCATTCCCGATCCCAGCGGGGTCCCCGGGCGGGATCAGCCCCCCCGATGCCCCCAAGGCTCGATCTGCCTCCCAGATGGAGCCGCATTCCCCGCTAATGGGAAGCAGTTGGACGAAGGGCGCTGCTCCATCCCCCGGCCCAGCTGCAGCCCAGGGGTTTCCAAAACATCCCGGGGGAAACGCATCCCGGGCACGCGGGACCCCCTTTAACCCTTCCAGGACCCTCGGGAGAGCCGGGAATGCCCCCCATGCCCCCCCTGGCAGGGGATTTAATTCCAATTTCCTCTCTGGGGTTGGAGTTGAGCCTTTAATCCCCCCCCCGGCGCGGGGGTCGCGGCCCTGGCACCGCCCCCCGCTCCCATTTCCCGGTCCCGGCCCCTTCCCAGTCCGGACTGGGAGCGACTGGGCCGGGCTGGGCTCGGGCAGGGGTCCTGGGGGTCCCTGGGACCCCCCCGGCATGGGGAAAACCCAAAGAGCCCCAACCCCTACCTGGGATGGGCACGGAGGAATTTGGGATCTGGAAGGATTCGGGATCTGAAGGGATTTGGGATCCGGAGGGATTTGGGGTCTGGAGGGATTCGGGGTCTGGAGGGATTCGGGATCCAGAGGGATTTGGGGTCCGGAGGGATTCAGGGTCCGGAGGGATTTGGGGTCCGGAGGGATTTGGGGTCCGGAGGGGTTCGGGATCTGAAGGGATTTGGGATCCGGAGGGGTTTGGGATCTGAAGGGATTTGGGATCTGGAGGGATTTGGGGTCCGGAGGGATTCAGGATCCGGAGGGATTCGTTCCCCAATCCACCCTTTGTGGTGTGAGGGGTGAAACTCCAGGGAATTCCCTTGGAATGTTCCCCCCGGGGTTCCCAAAGCCCAATCCCGGTTTAGGAACCCAGGAGGTTTAGGAACCTCGAGGCTGCATGCCGCAGAATCCCAGGGCCGGGAAATCCAGGGGGGCTCCTCCGGGCGGGGACGGACCCAGCGCTCCCGGAGCCACCTGGAAAAGGAGAATTTGAGAATTTTCCCAGGAAAAAAATTCCCTGCTCCGGCTTCCCCCCACACCTCCCACGCTCAGAGAGAGCCGAGGAAACTCCGGCTGCACCTGGCAGGGAGGGATGGAGGGAGGTGTGGGAATTTGGGGGAATGTGGGAATTTGGGGGGATGCGGGAATTTGGGGGGATGTGGGAATTTGGGGGATGCGGGAATTTGGGGGATGTGGGAATTCTGAGGGATGTGGGAATTTGGGGGATGTGGGAATTTCGGGGAAATGTGGGAATTCTGAGGGATGTGGGAATTTGGGAGGATGTAGGAATTCTGAGGGATGTGGAATTTGGGGGATGTGGAATTTGGAGATGTGGGAATTTGGGGGATGTGGGAATCTGGGGAGATGTGGGAATTCCGGGGGGGGATGTGGGAATTGGGGTAAATGTGGGAATTCTGAGGGATGTGGGAATTTGGGAGGATGTAGGAATTCTGAGGGATGTGGGAATTTGGGGGGATGTGGGAATTTGGGAGATGTGGGAATTTGGGGGATGTGGGAATTTGGGAGGATGTGGGAATTTGGGGGATGTGGGAATCTGGGGAGATGTGGGAATTCCGGGGGGGGATGTGGGAATTGGGGTAAATGTGGGAATTCTGGGGGGGATGTAGGAATTCCAGAGGATGTGGGAATTTTGGGGTAAATGTGGGAATTTGGGGGGATGCAGGGCCGGGACTGGGATCCGTTATCCTTTGGGAAGGGCCCTGACCCCCTCAATTCCCTGGAATGGGATCCCTGGGATCTGCAGATGGATGCTGAGACCCGGGCTGGATCTGTGTGGGAATCAGGGCTCAGGACGGGATTTTGTGGGAATTCTGAGGCTGGAAGGAGCTGGGAGGGCTTTCCCTGCATTTGTGCCGGAAGGAAGGAAAAATCCCGGAGCTTTTCGGCAGGAAAAATAACCCAGCTGAGGGCTGAGGGAAAAGCTGCTGGGTTTTAGTGCTCCATAAATCCCCCCCAGCCCGGGATCATCCCGGGAAATCATCACCTCCTCCCAAACAAAGCCCAGCACCGGCACCGGGGGAAACCTTATCCCGATTTCCCTCCCCGCGGGAGGTTTTGGGGGAACATTCCCAGAACCGGCGTTTCCAGCAGCTGACACTTCCCTGCTCTCTGTCAGCTGCGGGGGCTCGGATTCCCAGGGAAAGGAAGAGACAAAGGAATTAAAACTCCCGAAATCCGGCCCTGCCCCGAGGAGATCGGGGCCGAAATGGAAACCCGGCATGGCCAAAAAAAAAAAACCCGTGAGAGGGGGAAAGGAGGGAGAAGAGCAGCTCCAGGGGCTCCCCGGGCTCGGATCCCGGCTTTTGGGGGAGAGGAGAGGGAAAACCGGGAGCAGGGAGGGGATGAACGGGGCTGAGAGCGGGGAATCCCACGGGATCCTGGAGTTTTTGGGGTGTCCCCTCTCCCCCATTCCCTGCGATCCCTCCTGGCCCATTCCTGGGAATGTCCTCGGAGCCCGGCCCGGCTTCCCCGGAGCTCTGCTGAGAATTCCCAGGGAGGGAAATCGCCCTTTCCCCGCTCCCGTCATTGGCTCTGGATTGATTGGAGCCATTTCCTGGCAATGCCTGGGGGATAAATCCTGCGGGATCGATGGATGCCCCCCGAGCGTGCCCGGGAATTCTGCTGCCCTCAGCAGGACCGGAGCAGCCTCTCGTTAATCCCGAATTCCTGCTAATTAACCCTGCCCGATCCCGAATTCCTGCTAATTAACCCTGCCCGACTCCTGGGCCTGGATCCCCGGGGGTTCAAGGGGATGGATCCCGGATTTGGGGTGGCAGTGGGATTTATGATTTGGGGTTCACCTTCCCACCCCAAACCGTTCCGTGATCCCGCCAGGACCCGGAGGAGGCTCCGGCGGCTCCTGGAGAAGATTCCAGAGGCTCTGCTCCGTCCATCTGTCCTTCCCTGCTGTGGTATCGCCTTCCCTGCAGGCAGAGCTCCCAGCCCGGGGGCGGCAGCAGCGCGGGGTGGATGGGAAAGGCAGCTGGACACAGCCCGGAGGTCCTGGAGGGAGCCCGAGGAGGAGGAGGAGGAGGAGCAGATCCCTGTGCCAGGACATGAATATCCCAGCCGGGCCTGGAGCCTGGAAAAGCGCTCGGTTCCATCCCAGCTCCATCCCAGCTCCATTCCAGTTCATCCCAGTTCATCCCAGTTCATCCCGGGGGACGGGACAAGGTCAGCACGGAGCCGCCCCCGAGCCCGGAGTGTCCCAGCTCTGCCCCGGATGTGGGAGGGAACATCCCAAAAATATCTTAAAATATCCCAAAACCATCCCAGAACATCCCAAAAATGCCTCAGAACATCCCAAAAATGTCTCAAAACATCCCAGAACCATCCAAAAAATGTCTCAAAACCATCCCAAAACCATCCCAAAACATCCCCAAAGCATCCCAAAAACATCCCAAAAACATCCCAAAAACATCCCGGAACCTCCAAAAAATATCTCAAAACATCCCAGAAATGTCTCAAAACATCCCAAAAACATCCCAGAACATCCCAAAAACTTCCCAAGACATCCAAAGACGCCCCAAAAACATCGCAAATCATCCCAAAACCATCCCCAAAATATCCCAAAAATATCCCAGAACATCCCAAAAACATCCCCAAAACCATCCCAGGACATCCCAAAACCATCCCAAAAACATCTCAAAACCATCCCAAAACATCTCAAAACCATCCCAAAACATCCCAAAACCCATCCCAAAATATCCCAGCCCCGAGCCAGGCCAAGCCCGGCCTCCCCAATGTCATTCCAGCCTAATTAACACGGCGTTAATTGGGGAGCGGCCATTCCCGGGAAGCCAAGGCCGGGCTGGGATGAGCTCTCGGCTCCCGAGGATTTTCCCCGTTTTTGTTCTTTGTGGGATTTTTCCGCTGCCCCGGCCCCGCAGATTCCACCTTGGACGCCGATTCCGTCCCCTCCCCGTCCAACCCCGGGCTGGGATCCTAAAAATATCCCTGATTATCCCCAAATGAGATTATCCCCGCCCCATTTCCCAGCCCTGGGGTTGTTTTTCCTTCCCAGTCCCGACCTCCCAGATCCTGATCCCGGATCCAAAGGGGTTCCGAGCAGCCACGGGCATTTGGCCACCCTGAGTGTTATTCCTGGGGACCCAAATCCCAAATCCTTCCTGGAAGGACCCAAATATCCCTTGGAGGGACCCAAATTCTCCTGGAGGGACCCAAATATCCCTTGGAGGGACCCAAATTCTTCCTAGAAGGACCCAAATCCCCCCTTGAGGGACCCAAATCCCCCTGAAGGGACCCAAATCCTTCCTGGAAGGACCCAAATCCTCCCTGGAGGGACCCAAATCCCCCTTGGACGGACCCAAATCCTCCCTGGAGGGACTCAAATCCCAAATCCCCCTGGAGGGACCCAAATTCCCCCTGGAAGGACCCAAATCCCCCTGGAAGGACCCAAATCCCCCTGGAAGGACCCAAATCCTCCCTTGAGGGACTCAAATCCTCCTTGGAAGGTGAAACATTGAGAATTCTCTGGTGGAAAAATCAGGAATTCTCTGGTAAAACATCGGGAATTCCTTGGTGAAAACATTGGGAATTCAGTGGTGAGAACATCAGGAATTCTCTGGTGAGAACATTGGGAATTCGCTGGTGGAAAAATCAGGAATTCTCTGGTGGAAACTTCAGGAATTGGCTGGTGAAACATCGGGAATTTACTGAAGGAAAAATCAGGAATTCTCTGGTAAAAACATGGGGAATTCACTGGTGGAAACATTGGGAATTGGTTGGTGAAAACATTGGGAATTCAGTGGTGAGAACATCAGGAACTGGCTGGTGAAACATCAGGAATTCTCTGGTGAAAACATTGGGAATTGCCTGGTGAAAACATTGGGAATTCACTGCTGGAAAAATGAGGAATTCTCTGGTGGAAACTTCAGGAATTGGCTGGTAAAACATCGGGAATTCACTGGGGGAAAATGGGAATTCTCTGGTGAGAACATCGGGAATTCACTGGGGGAAAAACCAGGAATTCTCTGGTAAAACACGGGGAATTCCTTGGTGAAAGCATTGGGAATTCAGTGGTGAGAACATCAGGAACTGTCTGGTGAAAACACTGGGAATTCACTGGGGGAAAAATCAGGAATTCACGGGTGAAACATCGGGAATTGGCTGGTAAAACATCGGGAATTCACTGGGGGAAAATAAGGAATTCTCTGGTAAAAACATTGGGAATTCACTGGTGGAAACATTGGGAATTCAGTGGTGAGAACATCAGGAACTGGCTGGTGAAACATCAGGAATTCTCTGGTGAAAACATTGGGAATTGCCTGGTGAAAACATTGGGAATTCACTGCTGGAAAAATGAGGAATTCTCTGGTGGAAACTTCAGGAATTGGCTGGTAAAACATCGGGAATTCACTGGGGGAAAAACCAGGAATTCTCTGGTAAAACACGGGGAATTCCTTGGTGAAAGCATTGGGAATTCAGTGGTGAGAACTCAGGAACAGGCTGGTGAAAACATTGGGAATTCACTGGGGGAAAAATCAGGAATTCACGGGTGAAACATTGGGAATTGGCTGGTGAAAACATCGGGAATTCACTGGGAGAAAAATCAGGAATTCACGGGTGAAACATCGAGATTGGCTGGTGAAACATCGGGAATTCACTGGGGGAAAAATCAGGAATTCACGGGTGAAACATCGGGAATTCACTGGTGGAAACATTGGGAATTGGCTGGTGAAAACATTGGGAATTCAGTGGTGAGAACATCAGGAACTGGCTGGTGAAACATCAGGAATTCTCTGGTGAAAACATTGGGAATTGCCTGGTGAAAACATCGGGAATTCACTGCTGGAAAAATGAGGAATTCTCTGGTGGAAACTTCAGGAATTGGCTGGTAAAACATCGGGAATTCACTGGGGGAAAGTGAGGAATTCTCTGGTAGAAACATCAGGAATTCTCTGGTAAAACATCAGGAATTCACTGGGGGAAAATGAGGAATTCTCTGGTAGAAACATCAGGAATTCTCTGGTAAAACATGGGGAATTCTCTGGTAAAAACATCGGGAATTCTCTGTGAAACATGGGGAATTCTCTGGTAGAAACATCAGGAATTCTCTGGTGAAACATGGGGAATTCTCTGCTGGAAAAATCACGAACTGGCTCCGTCTCCGGCGGGAAGCTCCGGCCGGAGCAGGATCAAGGACAGCGATAAATCCCGACTGTGGGGACGGCGCCCTGAGTCACATCCCGGCCCTGAAAGGTCCCTTTGTCCCCAGCGCAGCCCCGGCAATGCCGAGAGCGCCGGGGGGGCTCGGCCGGGCCCTCCGCGGGTCCCGAATCCCCCCGGAGCCGCCCCCGCGCCCCCAGAACTGCGCGGGTAACCCAGGCTTTGGGGCGCCAGACACGATTTTGGGGTGCCCGCCCAGATTTTGGGGTGCCAGACACGATTTTTGGGGTGCCCCTCCAGATTTTGGGGTGCCAGACCTGATTTTGGGGTACCCGCCCAGATTTTGGGGTGCCTGCACAGATTTTGGGGTACCCGCCCAGATTTTGGGGTATCCACACAGATTTTGGGGCGTCAGACCCGATTTTGGGGTGCCAGACCCGATTTTGGGGTGCCTGCACAGATTTTGGGGTACCCGCCCAGATTTTGGGGTGCCAGACACGATTTTTGGGGTACCCGCCCAGATTTTGGGGTATCCACACAGATTTTGGGATATTCACCCAGATTTTGGGGTGCCCGCACAGATTTTGGGGTGCCCGCCCAGATTTTTGTGTGCTTGCCCAGATTTTGGGGTGTCCGCCCAGATTTTGGGATATTCACCCAGATTTTGGGGTGCCCGCACAGATTTTGGAGTTCCAGCTCAGATTTTGGGGTACCCGTCCAGATTTTGGGATTCTAGCCCAGATTTTGGTGTTTCAGCTCAGATTTTGGGGTGCCCGCCCTGATTTTGGTGTGCTTGCCCAGATTTTGGGATTCTAGCCCAGATTTTGGGGTTCCAGCTCAGATTTTGGGGTGCCCGCACAGATGTTGGGTTCCAGTTCAGATTTTGGGGTTCCAGCTCAGATTTTGGGGTACCCGTCCAGATTTTGGGATTCTAGCCCAGATTTTGGTGTTTCAGCTCAGATTTTGGGGTGCCCGCCCTGATTTTGGTGTGCTTGCCCAGATTTTGGGATTCTGGCCCGGATTTTGGGGTTCCAGCCCCTCCATTCCCACCCCGGATTTGGGATCCGATCCCTCCGAAGGAACGTGCCCCTGTCCCAACCCCAGCCTGGGACGGAGCCAGGCGATTCTGGGATGGATTCCTGCAGACATTCCCGCTTTCCCGGGGAGGTCTGGGATGTTTTTCCCTCCTTTTCCTCCCTCCCAGCCGGGCTCTGGCATCAGCTGGGCTCGGCTCGGGTTTCACCCTCCGTACGTTTCCAGCTCTGGAGCCGCCGTTCCCAGCGCGGGGAGCTCGGGAAGCTCACACGGATCCAACCCGGGAATGCGAGAGAGTGAAATTCCCACTGAAATGGGGGAAAATCCAGTGAAATTCCCACTGAAATGGGGAAATCCACTGAAATTCCCACTGAAATGGGGGAAAATCCAGTGAAATTCCCACTGAAATTGGGGGGAAATCCAGTGAAATTCCCACTGAAATGGGGAAATCCAGTGAAATTCCCACTGAAATGGGGAAATCCAGTGAAATTCCCACTGAAATAATGGGGGAAAATCCAGTGAAATTCCCACTGAAATGGGGAAATCCAGCAAAATTACCACTGAAATAGTGAAAATCCCACTGAAATTCCCACTGAAATGGGGAAATCCAGTGAAATTCCCACTGAAATGGGGGGAAATCCACTGAAATTCCCACTGAAATGGGAGGAATCCAGCGAAATTCCCACTGAAATGGGGAAATCCAGTGAAATCCCCACTGAAATGGGGGAAATCCACTGAAATTCCCACTGAATTGGGGGAAAAATCCACTGAAATTCCCACTGAAATGGGGGGAAATCCAGTGAAATTCCCGCTGAAATGGGGGGAAATCCAGTGAAAATCCCTCTGGAATGCGTCCCACCCCGGGATTAATTGGATTAATTACCCGGGTTAATCACGGCTGAGTCAGCTCTGGGACACCAATCCCGATTTTTACCTGGAAAAACCATCCCTGCCTTCATCCCAGCACAACCGGGGGGAGGAAGCTCGATTTTCCAGCCAGGAAAATTCCATTTTTCCCACGGAATTGGGGCTTTTCCCTGCCCTGCTGGGGGGTCCTGGCCGCCCCTCCTGTCCCCCCAGAGGGTTCCCAATATTTTGATGTTTTTCCCAAAGAAAATCCCCAAGATCTTCCCTGAATTCCCAGCTCAGGGAGCTGCCAGGCCTCGGACAGATGTTTTCCATAAATAACCAAACAAGGAGTGCACGGGAACGGGGAAAGCAAATCCAATTAGGCTGGAGAAATTCTCTGGAAAAGGGCTGCGCTTTAATCAGCTCCGTATCAAAATAACAGATTTTAGCCCCAAATTCCGCCTTTTTTCCAGACAAAGCCTGGCTGGGAGCGTGTCCCCATCCCTCTCTCCTTAAACCTCAGTTCAGCCTCCTCGTTCCAACCCTTTAGAGAAAAAGAACAGGAATATCTGAGCCAAAAAAAAAATTAAAAAGGCAGGGGGGGAAAGGGTTTTGCCGACAGAAGGGAGAAAGCTTCAGAGTCCGCTCGATTTTCTCAGATAAAAATTGATTTTTCTCCTGCTGCTGGCTGGGATTTTGGCTCGGGATCGGGGTCCCCTGGGACTGGGATTCGCAGTGTGGGTTTCACTCAAATGGACAATTTGTTCCTTTAATTGGTTAAAACCTCAAAAGCCACAACAAGAGTGGCTGGGGGAGCCACAGGAGCCAATTCTGCCCTTTTCCTTCCTTCCTTCCTTCCTTCCTTCCTTCCTTCCTTCCTTCCTTCCTTCCTTCCTTCCTTCCTTCCTTCCTTCCTTCCTTCCTTCCTTCCTTCCTTCCTTCCTTCCTTCCTTCCTTCTTCCTTCCTTCCTTCCTTCCCTTCCTTCCTTTCTTCCTTCCTTCCTTCCTTCCTTCCTTCCTTCCTTCCTTCCTTCCTTCCTTCCTTCCTTCCTTCCTTCCTTCCTTCCTTCCTTCCTTCCTTCCTTCCTTCCTTCCTTCCTTCCTTCCGCCACTTCCGCCACTTCCGCCACTTCCGCCACTTCCGCCACTTCCGCCACTTCCGCCACTTCCGCCACTTCCGCCACTTCCTTCCTTTCCTTTCCTTTCCTTTCCTTTCCTTTCCTTTCCTTTCCTTTCCTTTCCTTTCCTTTCCTTTCCTTTCCTTTCCTTTCCTTTCCTTTCCTTTCCTTTCCTTTCCTTTCCTTTCCTTTCCTTTCCTTTCCTTTCCTTTCCTTTCCTTTCCTTTCCTTTCCTTTCCTTTCCTTTCCTTCCCCCTCCCTGTCCCGGGATAATCGGAGAAGCAGCCCCATCCTTATCCCGGGAAGAATCCCCATCCTTATCCCGGGAAGAATCCCCATCCTTATCCCGGGAAGAATCCGCACCATTATCCCGCTCACGCCTTTCCCAGCTCGGATCCATCTGCGCGGCTCCCGGGGGAATCTGAGCCCGTCCGCGCCAGCTCCGCCTCCTGCTCCGCCGGGATCCCCTGGGATGAGCCCCCCAAACCCCCCCTGCCCCCAGGAAATTCCCGTTCCCGGCCGGTTCTGTCCCTCCCGTGGCCGATTCTGGAACACCTCGTGAGGAAAACGCTTCCCAACAGCAGAGCCGGCAGTAGGGAGCGGCTCTGGGGCTCTCCAGAGCCTCTCCCGGCCCCGTTCCCCTCCTCTCCCCGTTCTCATCCCGCGGTTTCCCGTCAGGGCTGAGCCCCCCCCGGCGCCCCCAGCCCCGGCCGCTCTTCCCAGCGCCGGGTCCCGCTAGAGGGCAACAGAAAACCGGGAAAGAAGCGCCGGGAAAGGGCCTGGCAGCAGCGCCTGGGCTCGGCTCCCACCTCCGCGGCACCAAAAGCCCCTCCGGAGCTCCCGGATCCCGGGCTGCCGCTGGGATTTACGGGCCCTGGGGGCCAGGGAGGGTTTCTGCAGGGATCCGTCACTTTTCTGCTCCCTTTGGCGCAGGAGCCGGGATCTCCTCTGGGACTCAGGAGGAGTCTGAGAATGGCAGGATCAGAAAGGTTGGGAGAGGCTCCGAGGCCACCAAATCCCACCTTTCCCTAAGGAATCCATTCCCGCTGAGGCGCCACATCCTCCTGTCCTCCCGTGTCCCCAGGGAAGCTGCTCAGGGGATAAAACCCGACCCAGCTCCCAGGAAATTCCTGCCCAAGGTCGGATTTCCAGCAGGGTTCGGCTTTCCAAGGATTCCAGGAGGAGCCGAGCAGCGCTGCAGGAGCCCAGCCTGGCTCCCCTTCCCAAAAATCCCCGTCCAAACCCGGCCCCGGGAATCTGGGGGCAGGCGGGGATCCGGCAGCGATCCTGCTCCACATCGGGATCGTTCCTGGGAATTCGCTCCGTTTTTACCTTCCCAAAGCAGCTCAGGGAAAGCGGGCCGAGGGAGGGATGTGGAGAGGAGCACAAAGGGATGTAAAGAAAAGGGATTTTTCTCCTCAGGGCGGGAGAACCCCGGGTTTGATCCCAGTCCGGCCCGTGGGAGGTTAATTCCCGGTATTCCAACTTCTCCTGGAAGGTGGGAAAAGGAGAACTGCTGCCCTCCATGGGCTAAAAGCCATCACAGATCCCAAACCAGCGGCCTCCGGCTCCTTGCTAAGGGGTCCCTGTCGCTCCTTTATGGATAAACTGGAAACCGAGGTCACCAAGGGCTTTGGCCTTTCCCTGGAGGGAGGGATGGAGCCGATCCCAGAGGGCGACGCCGGCGACAAGGACAGAGCCGGGGACCCCCGCGGGTCTCCCTTGTCCCCCCATCCCAGCCCGCTCCGGTTCTCCCAGTCCTGCCCTTCCCGAGGGAGGGATGGGGACTTTGCCAGAACCCCCAGAGCCCCCCAGGGACCCCTCGGGGGGCTCTGCTGGGCCACGGGCACCAAAGGGTTACTCCGGAGGTGCCGCTCGGCCCCGGCACCTGGCGGGGGAGGCGGGAGCGGAGCCGGAGCGGGGCTGGAGCGAGCAGGGATGGAGCGAGCCGGGGATGGAGCGGAGTTTCTCTGAGACTCGGGGGAGCGCAGGGGCGGCCGAGGGGGTCGGGAGGAGGCGGGGCGGGCAGGGGGACAGGGGAGGGGACAGCCGAGGGGACACGGGCGCGGCAGCGGCCGCAGGTGAAGCCGCCGCGCCTCGCCCGGACCCGGAGCGGCCCCGCGGGGCGGGAGCTGCCGGGGCCACCATGGGCCGGGGGGGGCCGTAGGGAGCCGCTCCGCAGGGGGACCCCCCCCTTCCCCTCGCTGACGCTGGAGGAGAAGGGAGGGAAAGACGGAGAAAGGAGGAAAATCCCGGCGAAACCCTCCCCAAAGCGGAGCCGCGGAGAAGGCGGCGGCGCCGGCTGGAAAATGCATCTTCCTCGGAGCTGCGTCCTCCTCCTCCTCCAGGGCAGCATCGCGCTGCTGGTGAGCGCCGGGCGGGCAGGGCAGGGGGGGACGGGGGCTGCGGGCACCGGGGGTCGCGCAGCCCCGGGGATGGAGCGTGCGGGGAGCGGCCGCGATCCCCAAAGCCGAGCCCGCATCCCTGCCCGCCCCCGGGGAAAAAAACGCGCCCCAAAACTTCTGTTATTCGGCCGCGGGGAGCGGGCAGGGCTGCCGAGGAGAAGGCTCCGGATCGCCCCAGAAATCCGCACCCTCCCAGCCTCGCTCGGCAGCCCGGGGAGGGCTGGGGCAGAGCCGGGGCCGGGCCGGCTCCGGGCTCCGCTTCCCGGAGCTTCCTCTGCTTCCCGCTGCCTCCTCGGCCGGGTCAGCCCCGGGCACCTCGCGGCTTCTCCGGGTCCCCCAGCCCCGGGCGATGCGGCCGCAGCCCCCCGGGTGCCCCCAGCCCCCCTGGATGTGGGATTTGGGGGTTCCGGGAGCGGAGCTGGCGGAGGAGCCCGGGGCAGCTCCCCGGTGACCAACTCCGCTCCGCTGCCCCTTGTCCTGCGCTGTCCCCCTGCCCCGGGGGTCCCCAGGCCCTGGAGGGGCTGGAGGGGGCACAGTGAGGGCACAGGGGGTGCAGGAGCTGTGCCCTGAGCCGGCAGAGAGAGAACCGGAGCCATTCCGGCTGCTCGCACCCATTCCCGGAGCGGCCGGGAGGGAGGAGAGCTCGAGGTGCCGCTGCCGGAGGGGAAACAGAACAGGATAAAGGGGAAATCGGGGCAGCGAGGCTGGGGAAGGGCTGGGGAGGGGGCTGGCAGGGCTCGGTGACCATGGGGAAGGGGCTGGCAGGGGTGGGTGAGCCTGGGGAAGGGACTGGCAGGGATGGGTGACCCTGGGGAAGGGACTGGCAGGGGTGGGGGGCACTGGGGAAGGGGCTGGCAGGGGTCGGTGACCATGGGGAAGGGGCTGGCAGGGATGGGTGAAGGGGAAGGGGCTGGCAGGGCTCGGTGCCACCCGCAGCTCCTCCATGCCCGTGTCCAGGTGTTCTGCGCTCCAGAGGAACCCGGGAAAGGAGCGGATCCAGGCGAGCCCCGGGCCCGCGGGAGAGCCCCGAAGCTGCGGGAGCTGCTCTCCCCAAAGCCCCTCCCGGGCCTGAGCCCGGCCCCGCCGCAGAACCGGACCCTGCCGGGGCCGGGCAGCGGCTCCCGAGAGCTCGGGGCAGCCCCGGTGAACCGGCCCGGGCTGGGGCTCGGGGCAGCCCCGGTGAACCGGCCCGGGCTGGGGCTCGGGGCAGCCCCGGTGAACCGGCCCGGGCTGGAGCTCGGGGCAGCCCCGGTGAACCGGCCCGGGCTGGGGCTCGGCCCCCGGGCCCAGCGGGAGCCGCGGCCGGCCCCGGGCAGGCTGCAGAAGCTTTTCGGCTGGGGAGACTTTTACTCCAACATCAAGACGGTGAAGCTGAACCTGCTGATCACGGGCAAGGTCGTGGATCACGGCAACGGCAGCGTCAACGTCTTCTTCCAGCACAACTCCACGGGCCACGGCAACATCTCCGTGAGCCTCGTGCCTCCCACCAAGGCCGTGCAGTTCGACCTGGAGCAGCAAATCTTCATCGAGGCCAAGGAGTCCAAGGTGTTCAACTGCCGCGTGGAGTCGGAGCAGGTGGCCCGGGCCAGGAAGACCTCGCTGTGCACCTTCGACCCGGCCAAGACGTGCTCGCAGGAGCACACGCAGAGCCGCGCAGCCTGGCTGTGCTCGCAGCCCTTCCGGGCCGTGTGCGTGTACATCACCTTCTACAGCAGCGACTACCGCCTGGTGCAGAAGGTGTGTCCCGACTACAACAACCACAGCCAGCGGCCCTACTTCCCCTCGGGGTGAGCCCCGCGGCAGCGATTCCCGCGATTCCCGGGATTCCTGGGCCACCATTCCCGGGCAGCGATTCCGGGGCGGCGATTCCCGGGCAGAGATTCCCAGGCTGGGATTCCCAGGATGGGATTCCCGGGCAGCGATTCCGGGGTGGCGATTCCCAGGCTGGGATTCCAGGGCTGTGATTCCCGGGCAGAGATTCTGACCAGCGATTCCCGGGATTCCGGGGTCGCGATTCCCGGGCCGCGATTCCCAGGCTGGGATTCCCGGGCAGAGATTCTGGGGCCGGGATTCCGGGACAGCAATTCCGGGACTGCGATTCTGGGACAGCAATTCCCGGGATTCCTGGGCCGCCATTCCCGGGCAGCGATTCCCGGGCCACGATTTCGGGGTCGCGATTCCCGGGCCGGGATTCCGGAGCCGCGATTCCCAGACAGCGATTCCCGAGATCCCGGGGGCAGCAGGGGTGGGAGGGAGGGATGGGGGTGGTTTTGGAGCAGGGGATGCTCCCTGGAAAAACCGCGGGCGTGGAAGGAAGAGGAGAATTTCCCATTTTCCCCTGTGGGAAGAGCAGCAGCGGCGGCCCCGGGATGCGGAGCGAGGGCTGGATTTGGGATGTGGGATCAGCCACGGTCGGGACTCGAGTTCCTCAGTGCAATAATGGCTCGGCCTGGATTGGGATCGGGGATTCCAGGTGAAAAGGGCTCCGGAGGAAGGGTCACAAGCCCTGGAGACCGGGAAGAGCTCGGGAAAGGGGGGAAAAGCCCTCCATTCCCCTCCATCCCCTGATCCTTGCCCCGACCCCTGCCCCGACCCCTGCCCCGCTCCCGGCGCCGCCGTTCCCGGGCAGAGGGGTGGGAACGGGAGCTCAGGGCCGGGATTTCATTCCCAGGGAAGGAACGAGGAACGGGAACTCCCCCGCGCCGCCCCGGGGAGGGAATAAAGCGCTCACGGTGGCACCGAGGCAGGGCCGGAGTTTTTTGTGGAAGGAGAGGGAAAACAAACGTGTGGGGTTGGGAATGATGGCCACGATCCAGGCCCGAGTGTGGCTCCTTCCTGGGAATGAGCTCCAGCTTTGGGCTGCCAGGACCTGGACTCCCAGACTCCCTTTATGTGGGTATTCCCAATTTCCTCCCCTTCCCCAGGAATCCAAACCTCAGGCTCCCATTTTTGTGGTGTTCCCAATTTCCTCCCCTTCCCCAGACATCGAATTTCAGTCCCTCACCTATCTGGGCATTCCCAGCTCCCAGGTGTTCCCAACTTCCTCCCCTTCTCAGACATCCAAATTTCAGGCTCCTATTTTTGGGGCATTCCCAACCTCCTCCCCTTCGCAGACATCCAAACTTCCGTCTCCCACTTCCACTGGCACCTTCCCTCCTCCAGAAAAGACCAAAAAAAGCCACTTCCCTTCCCTTTCCCCCCTAAATTCCCTGAATCCAGAGCACCAGGCCAACTCCAAAAATTCCTTCCCACCCTCACTGGACAGGTCCTGCCCCCGGAGCTGGGTTTGTACTTCCCAAAATTTATTTATTCCCAAAATAAATCCCTTCTCCAGAGCTCGTTGCCGGCTGCTGGCAGAATTTCAGGATGAGCTCGCACATCCAGCCAGGAGCTGCTCCCCAAAACCCACAGAGCCTCCAGAATCCATGAGGAGACTTCTCCTCACAGAGCCCCAAAAGTTGGAAAAAGCTCCGGGAAATTTCGCCTTTCCAGGAAATAACGGGAGCGAGGTTTGGATCGAGGAGGGGAGGGAGGGAGGGGGAAATGTGGGAAACTAAAAACGTTCCCGAAGGGCTCAGGTTTGTGGGAGGAAGGAGACGCAAAAATCGTTAAAATTCTCTCATTTAAAAAAAAAACAAAAAACCAAAAAAACAACAACAACAAAAAAAAAAGGCACAAAAGTTGGAGAAATGTGGAGGAATTGCAGAGAATCGGCGGCGGGAGCAGCCCCGGGAGCGGGCGGGAGCAGGAGGAGGCTCCAAGGATGCGCGGCTGCCGGAGGGATGCGGAGCCGCGGTTTCTAAGGAGACCAGGACGGGCCATTATTCCAGCCTGGAGAGGAGAATTCCTGCTCCAGGAGTCTCCAGGAGTCGCGGCCCGCGCGGGAGGAGCTGCGGGAGCAGCAGCGCCCGAGGAAAAATCCCCGCATCCCAAACCCATCCCGGGAGCCAAGCGGGACCGAGCATCCCTGGAATTCCCGGGGCTGGGGGGCTGTTGCTGCCTTTGATCCAGGAGTTATCCCAGTTTTCCCATCACAGCCAGGCCCCAAAGGCCGGCCCTGCCCCACAAACAGCGATGTCAAACATCAAACGTTCCCGGTTTTCCAGCAGGATCTGGGATTGTTTTCCCTCCCATCCACAGGACAAAGCTCCCCCGGGAAGGAGCTGCCACCCCCGGCCTCTCCTCATCCATGGATTGTCCTGCGCCAAGAGGGAGGGAAAACCTCGGGAATTCCATCCCAAACCCTCTCCCAGCATCCAGGGGGGGATTTTAGGGAGGGAAGGAAGGAGGGAAGGATCCCAGCTGCTCCGACACGGCCGCATTCCCCAAGGATTGGGATGCAATCCCGAAGGAAGAGGCAGCCTGGCCCCTGCCAGGTTTCCCATGGCTGTGGGGGCTTTTCCAGCTCCAGGGGCTCTTCCCGAGGGCTGCAGGAGGTGCCTGGATTCCCTGGGATCAGGGAGCAGCTCCTGGGAATGCTGGAACCCAGCACGGGTTCCCGGGATCCACGGGCAGGAGAAGCAGCAGGAGAACGGGAGAGGAAGTTTGGGAGAATGGAAAACACAGACCTGGAATAAAACAACAGGGAAAACTGTCAAGGACAGGAATGGAAAACTCATCCAGCCCCAGCCCAAATCCCTCCAGACTCCAAGGCCTGAGCAGAGAATTCCCAGCTCAGATCCCAGCCCTGCCTGCGGTGGAAACGCCGTCAATAATTCAGGATGGGCTCCGGAGCCGTGGAATGGCTCGGGAAGGCTGGGAGGGAGCAGCACCCACCCCATGCCAGGGGGGCTCCCGGGTTTGGGAGCTGCTGCTCCCACTTTCCATGGAATTGTGGCGGCTCTGGAAATCCGGGAATGCCTCAGAGGATAAAGCAGGGAGGAGGGAGGGCTCCCACATTCCCAGGCTTTTCCAATGTCTCTGTTCCAAACTGCATCCAGCATGGCCACTTCCACCCAGGGGATCCCCACAGGAGAGAAAATCCCACTGCTGTGGAAGAACAGCCCAGAGTGGGAGGGAATCCTGAGCTCCAGGCATGGGGGCTCTGGAATGCCGTGTCCTGTTCAGGAAAACACAATTCCAATGGCAAACCCAGGGAAGAGACGGCGCTGAGGGAGATTCCTGGTGGATTCTGGGCAGGGAATGATGGATAAACGAGGGGTGAGGCAGTGCTGGAGAACCCCGGGCTCCTGCTGTGCCTGTGGAGCACTTTGGGATCTCCTGGTGTTTTCCAAACCTTTGGAATTGCAGCCTGCTTTTAATTCTGCTCTCTCTCCTCACCACAGGATCCGACACATCCCTCTGGATGCCGAAATCCAGCCTGGAATATTCCTATTCCCATTCCCATTTTATTCCCATTCCCATTTTATTCCCATTCCCATGCCATTCCCATTCCCATTCCATTCCCATTCCATTCCATTCCCATTCCCATTTTATTCCCATTCCCATTCCCATTTTATTCCCATTCCCATTCCATTCCCATTTTATTCCCATCACATTCCCATTCCATTTCTTTCCCATTCCCATTCCATTCCCACCCACTCCCATCTCCAGCTGTTTTTTCCCTGGGGGCAATCAGAGCCATTCCTGGATTTTCCCTCCCCTTGGATTTTCCCGGATTTTGGGATGCTCCAGCACTTTCCACGGACAGGGATTTGCTCATCCCAGCCCTGGGTCCCAGCAAACCTTGGGATCTTTAATTAACGCCCTCCTTGGCTCGCCGGGCTCAGCCAGATGGAGCTTAATTTAATTAGGAGATTTTAATTACCCACAATGGCAGGATTTCCAAACCACGGACAGGAGCGAGAGGTTTTGGGATCAGCCCCAATCCCCCCCTGGAGCTGCCCATGGGATGCAGGGAATGCTGGGCATTGCTTTCCAAAAAAAATGGCTGGATTTGATCAAAATTCCAAGGAATTTTGGCCACAGCCAAACAAATCCAATGGGAAACTCCATCCATCCATCCATCCATCCATCCATCCATCCATCCATCCATCCATCCCCAAACTCCTCGGCAGGGGGAACGGCTGAGCCTGGAGGGAGCTTTGGGAGAAACATCCAGGGATTTTTGTCCTTCAGGGATCAGAATTTGCCAAGGAATGCAGGCAAAAATTCCAGAGGGACCCCCAGGACCTCATCCCTGCTCCGAGGGCTGGGGCTGTCCCAGTTCTCCCAGTTTGGCCAGTTGATCCCCCACCAGCTGCATGAAATCCATGAAATCTTTGCCTTTCCTGCTCTTCCTGGGGGAATCAGGGATCCAGGGAGCCGCTGCTGGGAGCAAGAGGATAATAATAAATAAATCAAATCAAACTAATAAAACCAATAAAATAATAACAAGAAAACAATATAATAATAAAAATAAAATATAATAATAAAAATAAAACAAATATAAAAATAAAACTAATAATAATGATGATAATGACAATTCCAAGAGGAGCCCTCAGTGCCATCCTCTCCTTCCCAGGATCCCTCCTCATTCCATGCCACAATTCCCCTCTTCTCCCCAGCCCTTCCCCATTCACTCCCTCAATTAACACAGCTCCTCCAGGGATTTGAATAATTCAGTCCCAGGGATGGAACCCGATGGAAGGAGCAGCAAAAATCCCAATTCCACTCGAACCAAAACCGGGCTGGATTTCCCTGCCCACGCTTTGCCCAGGAAACTTCAAAAAGCCAAATCCTACAGAGCTGCTCCTGCTTTATTTATCCAGTTTATTTTCCAAAAGCCTCCCAGGCCATTTATTTCTCCAATTATTTCATGTGCTGCTCTTTTATTTTTCCCTGTTTTTTCCCCAGTTTCTTTTTCCTGCCCCACTCAGGGAAGTCTCCCCCCCCTTTTTGTGCATCCACAGCACCCCCAGCTTCAAATGAAATTAAATTAAAATTAAATTTATATTTATATTTCAATTAAATTTAAATCAAACACACCCAAGAATCTGGGATTGCCAAATTTCCTGCAGCCTGAGCCTGGAACTGCAGCCAAGGAGCAAAGTGGGCAGCAGGTCAGGAAAGAACAAATAAACCCAACCAAACCCTCTCTAATTAAATGTCTTCATATTAAATTAACTCCAAAAAAAGTCATTGGGAACAAGGGGGAGAATCTGGGACACCAGGATGGAGATGAAGGAAAATGGAGGGAGAATTTCAGAGAATAAATCCCAGGAAGTGGAGAAAGCTTCAGAAATGGAGTCCAAAAAATGAAATTAAATAAAAAATTGTTTCATTCCCTTTTCTGGGAGAGCTCCCACAGCCAGGAAAATCCTGCAGAAAACACCTGGGACAAATCCAGGGACAAATCCAGGCACAGGGAAAAGGGTCTGGATGTTCTGAGGGGCTGGAGCTGGGACAGGGCAGGGATCCAGGGATCCATTCCAGGGATTCAGGGATCCATTTCTGGGGGATTCAGGGATCCAGGGATCCATTCCAGGGATCAGTTTCTGGGGGATTCAGGGATCCAGGGAGCCATTCCTGGGAGATTCAGGGATTAATTCCTGGTGGATTCAGGGATTAATTCCTAGGGGATCCAGGGATCCATTCCTGGGAGATTCAGGGATTAATTCCTGGGGGATTCAGGGATTGACTCCTGAGGGATCCAGGGATTAATTCCTGGGGGATTCAGGGATTAATTCCTAGGGGATCCAGGGATCCATTCCTGGGAGATTCAGGGATTATTCCTGGGGGATTCAGGGATTAACTCCTGAGGGATCCAGGGATTAATTCCTGGGGGATTCAGGGATTAATTCCTAGGGGATCCAGGGATCCATTCCTGGGAGATTCAGGGATTAATTCCTGGGGGATTCAGGGATTAACTCCTGAGGGATCCAGGGATTAATTCCTGGGGGATTCAGGGATTAATTCCTAGGGGATCCAGGGATCCATTCCTAGGAGATTCAGAGATTAATTCCTGGGGGATCCAGGGATCCATTCCTGGGGGATCCAGGGATCCATTCCTGAGAGATTCAGGGATTCAGGGAGCTGTTCCTGGTGGATTCAGGGATCCCTGGAGCTGCTCCAGGGGAGCACAGGGAGAGGGAGGCACATCAAAGCTGGCCCAGGGGGATGAGAGGTCCCTGTCTGATCCCTGAGCAAAGGGAAGAGCAGGAATTCAAAGCAGCAGCACGAGGTCCAGGCTCAGCGTGGCTCCTCTGGAAAGCTGGTGGGTAAAAATTCCCTGTGCCTGAGGAATTCCCAGCTCTGGAATGCTGATTGTTAAATATTCCCTGTGCCTGAGGAATTCCCAGCTCTGGAATGCTGATTGTTAAATATTCCCTGTGGAATTCCCAGCTCTGGAATGCTGATTGTTAAATAAATATTCCCTGTGCCTATGGAATTCCCAGCTCTGGAAAGCTGATTGTTAAATATTCCCTGTGCCTATGGAATTCCCAGCTCTGGAAAGCTGATTGTTAAATATTCCCTGTGCCTATGGAATTCCCAGTTCTGGAAAGCTGATTGTAAAATATTCCCTGTAGAATTCCCAGCTCTGGAATGTTGATTGTTAAATATTCCCTGTGCCTGTGGAATTCCCAGCTCTGGAATGCTGATTGTAAAATATTCCCTGAAGTCCCTGGGGGTGGAAAAAGGAGGGAGAGGAACTCTCCTTCCTCCAGGGATGGAAAATCCAGGACAGGAGATCTCTGATCCATTCCCTGGGATCCATCCCCTGCTCAGATCCCTCTGGAACTGCTCCCAGGGGATTTGGGGCTCATCCCAACATTCCCTGGTCCCAGCCATCCTGAATCCCATCGGGATTGTCCTGCTCTCCCTCCTCACCTCCCAACTGGTGCAGGTGAAGGGAAGGACCCAGGGCTGAAATCCTGCAGGAATCATTAAAAGCTCTGGAATTTTGGCCTCACCTGCAAGGAGAAACAACAGATCTGTATTGAAATTCCCTGTGCAACATTCCCAAAAAACCTCCCCTGGCTTCCAGGAAGGCTCAGGGCACCAGCAGGACACGGCAGGGTGAGGAGAAGGAGGCTTAAAAACGGAACAGAATTAAAAAATAACAACGGGAAGAAAAGGCCAGAGATACCACAGGGTACAAAATAGGAATTATTTATATTTTCCAAAAGAAAAACAAAAAGAGTTCCCAGCTATTGAAACATCTCTGCTGTAAGAAGTGACTAAATAGAAAGGGACAGGGCTGGCCCCAGACAGCCAGACCAGGTACAAACAGTGTAAGAATCATGGAGCAACTCAGGGACGTCGCACGCAGCCGTCAGCAAGAGTGAAATTCATCCTGGGGGGGTTTTGGGTTTGTTTTTTTTTTCTTTCGTTAAAAAAAGAGGGAGGAAAGGGGAAATAAAGCAGGGGGAATGCCCAGAGCATTTCCCACAATGTTTAAAACAGAAACTGTCGGTGCTGCTCTCGGCTCGAGGGGTCTGCAGTCCTCTCCCAGCACAGCCTTCACCGCCCCTCATGCTCCGAGCTGACATTTCATAGAAAAAGGGGCTTTTGAACCATTTTTTCTGTTTGCAGTGGACACACAAGTGCTAAAACAGCAAATTCATCTCCTGGCCGAGGGCAGCGGGGCACACGCACGTCCAGCTCAGCTCAGCTGCCAGGACTTTGGGAACGTTTGCCATGAATCCTCCTGGAGGTTTCCTCCCCAAAACCTCGGTGGGATTTGTGCCTTCACTCTCCCGAGCGAGCAGAGTCCTCTGCCCCGGGCATCCCACACACACAGAGCCCCGGGCCGGGGGTCCCGGGGGCACAGCCGCATCCTGGAGGGCCTCAGGCGGGTGCAAGGGAACACACAGACACAGGGAATCGCAGGAACAGCCCCAGAGCCCACCCTCCCCCCTTTTCCCAAAGTTTCTCGGTGCTGTTGGACAAAGTCTGGATGTCACACGGAGCAGCCTCTTGCCCCCAACAACAGAGTCCAAGCTCCGCGGGCCTCGCCGGCTCCCCGGTGGTCAAGGGCTGGGCAGCAGCGGCAGCAGCAGCTGGGGCCGCTTCCAGAAAAGCTCGGGATGAGGGTCCGCGGGTTTAGGATTGCTTCAGCCGCTTGCGGGGCGGGCCCAGGAACGGGCACTGCGCCGAGGCCAGCGAGCGATAGGCCTCGGCCACCAGGTGGGGGTGGGACACCACCATGGACTTCCAGCCCGACGTCTCCATCACGTCCGAGGCGTGGCTGCAACACAGACAGGGCGGCCTGAGCCACGGGGGCAACTGGGAGCAAACTGGGAATAAACTGGCAATGGGGACTGGGGTAACTGGGAGCAAACTGGGAATAAACCCGCAATGGGGACTGGGGTAACTGGGAGCAAACTGGGAATGGGGACTGGGGTAACTGGGAGCAAACTGGGAATAAACCGGCAATGGGGACTGGGGTAACTGGGAGCAAACTGGGAATGGGGACTGGGGTAACTGGGAGCAAACTGGGAATAAACCGGCAATGGGGACTGGGGTAACTGGGAGCAAACTGGCAATGGGGACTGGGGTAACTGGGAGCAAACTGGGAATGGGGACTGGGGTTACTGGGAGCAAACTGGGAATAAACTGGCAATGGGGACTGGGGTAACTGGGAGCAAACTGGGAATAAACCGGCAATGGGGACTGGGGTAACTGGGAGCAAACTGGGAATGGGGACTGGGGTAACTGGGAGCAAACTGGGAATGGGGACTGGGGTTACTGGGAGCAAACTGGGAATAAACTGGCAATGGGGACTGGGGTAACTGGGAGCAAACTGGGAATAAACCCGCAATGGGGACTGGGGTAACTGGGAGCAAACTGGGAATAAACCCGCAATGGGGACTGGGGTAACTGGGAGCAAACTGGGAATGGGGACTGGGGTAACTGGGAGCAAACTGGGAATGGGGACTGGGGTAACTGGGAGCAAACTGGGAATAAACCGGCAATGGGGACTGGGGTAACTGGGAGCAAACTGGGAATGGGGACTGGGGTAACTGGGAGCAAACTGGGAATAAACCCACAATGGGGACTGGGGTAACTGGGAGCAAACTGGGAATGGGGACTGGGACAACCAGGAGCAAACTGGGATCAGGGACAGGGATAACTGGGAATGGGGACTGGGGTAACTGGGAATGGGATGACCCGTAATGGGGACCAGGATAAGAGGGAGCAAACTGGGATTAGGGATGGGGATAATGGGGAACAAACTGGGATTAGGGACAAGAATAATGGGGAACAAACTGGGATTAGGGATCAGGATAACGGGGAACAAACTGGGATTAGGGACCAGGATAAGAGGAGCAGCCCTCTAGGCTCTTCCCAGGGCCCTGAGGAACTCGGGGGTTTCCTCCTCCTGGGCTCTCTCAGGTGTCTGAGGGGCTTGGCCCCATTTCAGTCTGGGAGCTCAGGAGGAAAAGCTGCAGCAGATTCCAGGTGGGATGGCAGAACACAGAGCTCATCCCAAGCCCAGCTCTGGGCACAGGAATGGTTTAAATCGATATAAAAAGCACTGGAAGAACTGCACCGAGTGACAGAAATGTTCCATTTATTAAAGCTTGGCAGGGATTTTCCATCTGCTGCTGGATTGAGAGCTGGAATCAATCCCTCAGCATCAAATCATGGAATGCTTTGGGGTGGAAGGACCTTAAAGCTCCTCCAGCTCCATGGGCAGGGATGGCTGCTGCTATCCCAGGCTGCTCCCAGCCAGGAGGATTCCAGGATCAGAACTCCCTGATCCTGCCCTGCCTGCACCTTCTGGTGACCCCAGGAAGCTCCAGAGCAGCTCCCAGGCTGTTCCCACTCTGGACAACCCCAGGGGACAAGGCTGACCTGGGTTTGGGGCAATTCCATGAGTGGAATGCTGGATAAACCATGAATCACAGGGAGGGAGCTCAAAAATGACAGAGGAAAACCTTCCCTGCACGGGCCAGTGCAGGAGAGGAACAGCTAACAACAAATCCTGGAATCTTGGGGGTGGGAGGGAGCCCAGCCTTGGTTTGTTTGGAGTGAGGAGGGGGAAAGGGAAGGGGGGAAAGGGAAGGGGGAAAAGGGAAGGGGGAAAGGGAAGGGGGAAAAGGGAAGGGGGAAAGGGAAGGGGGAAAAGAGAAGGGGGAAAAGGGAAGGGGGAAAAGGGAAGGGGGAAAAGGGAAGGGGGAAAAGGAGGGAAGGGGGAAAAGGAGGGAAGGGGGAAAAGGGAAGGGTTTGTCCATCCTGGAGCAATTACTCACTAATTAATGAAGTCCACAGCCTGGGTTTTGAGCTGGTCTGCGCTGTGCAGGTCAGCCAGGATCAGGATCTCAGCTGCGTTCTCCACAGACAGGTTACTGCAGAGAGCATCCTCACACATCACCTTCAGCCTCTCCAGGGCATACTGGGATAAAAACATGGAATTACACCCCAAATTAAACTCAGGTATTGCTTAGGGACCCTCACACATCACCTTCAGCCTCTCCAGGGCATACTGGGATAAAAACATGGAATTACACCCCAAATTACCCCTGGGTACTGCAGAGAGCATCCTCACACATCACCTTCAGACTCTCCAGGGCATACTGGGATAAAAACATGGAATTACACCCCAAATTAAACTCAGGTATTGCCCAGGGACCCTCACACATCACCTTCAGCCTCTCCAGGGCATACTGGGACAAACTCATGGAATTGCAGCAGGGAACACCTCAGGGGGTGGGAACCCTCAAGCTGTGATCCTCCACTTCAGGTTTCCACCCAGGAATGTTCTGTGCCCTGAGCTGGGATCCATTTGTGGGATCTTTGCCATGGGATCAGCTCCATCACTATAAATTGATTTATGGATGAATTGATTTTAGGTTCTGACTGAGATTTCCCCCTGTCATGATTGGATTTAAATGCAGAATTCCAGCTCATGAACCCCATTTTCCCTCAAGCCTGGCTGATAACAGAGGCAGAGCACTCAGAGTTTTCTCTGGCAAATTGAGAGGGCAAATCAAATTTCTTTGCTAATCTGTCTCAATAAATAAAGCAGTTTATGGGGCCAGCCATGAGTTTGGATAATTGCCTGTCAGAGCCTTGAAATGTAACAAATAAAGCTGGGCAGTCTCCTGCTGCAGATGGAACATTCTCCTCCATGTATCCACTTTTTAGTTTCATTTTTGCTACAAATAACTCATTTTTAATTACATTGTTGGCCCCGAGTGGCCACTGTGGGCTCTCAGCAGCAACATTTCCCCTTCCTCCTTTTTTTAATTCCACCTCAACTCCCCCAGCCTCTTGCACTGGGAGCTCCTGGAGTTGAATTTTGGCTGGTTTTGGGCTAATTACAGCTTTTTCCTAAGAGACAGCAGAGCTCTGAGGGAGCTGCTTCAGTCCCCGGGGTAAATATTGGATGTTTTATGTGTTTTCATGGAGGAGTTTTTTATTCCTGCTTTTAAGGCACACAATGAGCTGGAAAGGGAAAGCACAGCTGTGTTAAAAAGCAGCAAAGTCAGAATTAAAGCTCTCCCTGCCCTAAGTGCTGCTCCTCCACTCAATACCTTGGAGAAATGGATAAATGTGGGGATGGTTGTGTGGAATCTCCTGGCTCTGATTCCCACCTCAATCCCAGCTGGAATGGAGCTTTTCCCCCTGATCCAGCCTGGGATGGAGCCCAGGGACACAAAGGGGCACAAAGCACCCCCAGCCCAAAGTCCCCAGCCCAGGAGAACCCCAGGAACAGGGGAGAATCCCAGGATTCCAGGAGCAGGGAAAATCCCAGGATTCCAGGAGCAGGGAAAATCCCAGGCCTCAGGCTCCAGATTGGATCTTTCCCTAACACAGAGTCACTTCTAAGGGAAAAAAAAAGAAGAAAAAGGGAATAGTTTGGGTTGTAAATGATGGATTTTCAGGGGTTAACAGAGCTCTCATTCCCATCTCTGGGGCTGCAAAGAGGAGGGGGAGAGCCCCAGAGAATTCCAGCAGAGCCCCAGGGGAATTCCAGCAGCTCCCAGGAGCAGCAGGGACTGGCACTGCAGCAGGAAAACCAACAGCATTTCCCACTCCTGGGTTTCCAGAGCCTCAGGGCTGACAGGAGGCAGGGCAGGAGGAGAACTGTTTGTCCAGACTCTGCACTGCTCCGGGGATTTGGGAATAACCACATGGAAAAACATCCCTGGGTCTGCTCTGTAATTGTCTCCTCAGCCCAGCTCGGATCATGCTGAACAGGCTCTTCTGGGAGCTCCAAAAAATCCTTAAAAATGAGCAGTAGAGCAAAAATTCCTGATTGTTTAATGGGAAGATCTGCAGCAGAGTCCTCTGGAAGCTTCAAAAATGCTTAAAAATGAGCAGTGGAGACAGAAATCCCTGATGGGCCTGTGCAGCTCCAGGTGTGCTCTCTGTCAGTCTGCTGGTCCAGGGCTGTTTCCAGGTTTCCCTGGAAGCCCCAATTCCAAGGAACCTGCCCATGCCAGGGCTCTGTGCAAAGGAAATCCCATGGCATTGCAGCTCCCCCAGCACCCACAAATCCCCAGTTTACCTTGTCAGCAGCTGCTAGCAGATCATCAGCCATCTTGTCCAGGTTTGGGGCCTTCCCAGTGTAAATGAAACACATCATTTCCTTAAACACCTCAGGCTCCACGTCGTTGATCTCAACCCGGTTCTGCAAGGGGAAAACGGAGCCTTTTGGGGTCTGCCAAGGGGCTCCAGGGCTGCTCCTGCCCCAAAACCCTCCAGTGCCAGAGGGAAATGGGCTACAAGGAGTTGAACTTGAGAGAGAAGGGGGAAAAAAGGGGGAAAGGAGGGGGAAAAAGGAGGGGGGAAATGGAAGGGGGACAAAGAAATATGTGGATGGAGTAAGAACAACTCCAAGCTGTATCCCACAGTTTCCACTTCTCCCTGTCCCCCCCAGCCTCCTTCCCAAGGGAAAAAAGGGACAGTTGATCCCAGATCCCTCTTTCCCTGCTCTGTGTGAGAGGAGCAGCTGCAGGTGCCAGAGGGGGACCCCAGCAGGGATCACTTGAGCAGGACCTTTCCCTGCTGGGTGTCCCTCCCCTGAGCAGGACCTGTCCCTGCTGGGTGTCCCTCCCCTGCAGGACCTGTCCCTGCTGGGTGTCCCTCCCCTGCAGGACCTTTCCCTGCTGGGTGTCCCTCCCCTGCAGGACCTTTCCCTGCTGGGTGTCCCTCCCCTGAGCAGGACCTGTCCCTGCTGGGTGCTCCTCATCTGAGCAGGACCTTTCCCTGCTGGGTGTCCCTCCCCTGCAGGACCTTTCCCTGCTGGGTGTCCCTCCCCTGCAGGACCTTTCCCTGCTGGGTGTCCCTCCCCTGCAGGACCTGTCCCTGCTGGGTGTCCCTCCCCTGCTCTCACCTTTTTGCTCTCCTCCATCTCGTGCTCGAACATGGCGCTGAACACCGGGGAGCGCGCTGTGGGGGGAATGGGACACGCTGGGAATGCTGCACCCCCTGGGAAGGGCTGGCTGCTGCTGCAGCACCTCCCCAGCCACCAGCACTTCCCACCAGGGACTGCCTGGGGCAATGGCATTCCCAGAGCAGCTGTGCCTGCTCCTGCATCCCTGGAAGTGGCCCAGGCCAGGCTGGATGGGGCTGGGAGCACCCTGGGATTGTGGAAGGTGTCCCTTCCATGGATGAGCTCTGAGCTCTCTCCATCCCCCCCACTGCCTCCATCCCAAACCATTCCTTCCATCCCAAACCATTCCTCCCATTGCCTCCATCCCAAACCATTGTCTCCACCCAAATCAATCCCTCCATCCCAAACCACTCCCCCACACTGTCCTACTCCCTCCATCCCAAACTACTCCTCCCCCATTCCCTCCACACCCCCAATCCCTCCATCCTAAACCATTCCCTCCCATTCTCCCCCATTCCCTCCATCCCAAATCATTCCTCTCCCATTCCCTTCATCCCAAACCATTCTCCCCATTCGCTCCCATTCCAAACCACTCCCAGTCCATCCATTCCAAATCATTCCCTCCATCCCAAACCACTCCCCCATTCCCTCCATCCCAAACCATTCCTTCACATTCCCTTCATCCCAAACCATTCCCCCCATTCCCTTCATCCCAAACCATTCCTTCACATTCCCTGTATCCCAAACCATTCCCCCCATTCCCTTCATCCCAAACCATTCCTTCACATTCCCTCTATCCCAAACTTTCCCCCCATTCCCTTCATCCCAAACCATTCCCTCCATTCTCTCCCATTCCCTCCATCCCAAACCACTCCCCCCCATTCCCTCCCATCCCAAACCATTCCCTCCATCCCAAACTATTCCCCCCCCATTCCCTCCATCCCAAACCACTCCCTCCATCCCAAACCGTTCCCCCCCCATTCCCTCCCATCCCAAACCATTCCCTCCCATCCCAAACCATTCCCTCCATCCCAAACCATTCCCTCCCATCCCAAACCACTCCCTCCCATCCCAAACCACTCCCTCCATCCCAAACCATTCCCTCCATCCCAAACCATTCCCTCCCATCCCAAACCACTCCCTCCCATCCCAAACCACTCCCTCCCATCCCAAACCATTCTCTCCATCCCAAACCACTCCCTCCCATCCCAAACCACTCCCTCCATCCCCTCCGTGCCCCAGGGCAGTCCCACCTGCCAGGATGGCTTTGTGGCCCTTGAACTCCTGGCCGGCCACGCAGAGGCAGCAGTCGGTGAAGCGCGAGTTCTCCCAGAGCCCGCCCAGCTCGTCGGCCAGGCGGCACTCGGGCACCTTGACCATGTTCATGGTGTTCTGGCCCGAGATGTTCACCGAGTCCTGCACCACGCTCACCTGGGGACAGGGACACTGCACTGCCCTGGCCCTGCAGGAGCCTCTGCTCCCAGGGCACACCCACAGCCCTCACTTTGCACTGGGGGGTTAAAATCTCCCCACTCCTAAAGGATCCTCTGCAGAGATCCCTGCACCAGGGTGTCCATCCCAAACCCCAAACCCCAAAATCAGATTTCCCTCCCAGCCCCACACTGACAGCACATCCATGCAATCCATGAGGAGCTTTCTGAAGGAAGTGGAACCGGATTTTTGCTCTTTCCTGATTTTTTCCAGACACCACACCTGACCCAGTTTCTCCTTCCATCCTCGTGAAACCTCCCCAATCAATAATGCAACAGCCACCACTCCAGGGGAGATGAGGGACACACAGAGCTCCCAGAGCCCAGCACGGACCCCACAGGGCAAGGGCTGACCCCTCAGTGCCCTCCTGCTTCTCCTTCAGGAGAGCTAAATATTCCACACCACAATTAAACCCCGCTCCAGACTGAGCCCAACAAATCCCAGATTGTGCAGACAGTGAGGGAGATGTGGAGGAGGCAATTCCCAATCCCTGCTCCAAGGTGAGGAATCTCCAGAAGGGCCCCCTTGGGAGCCTGTGCAGCACCAGCCCCTGGTTAAACCCAGGTAAATCACAGCTGCAGCAGAGGCCAATTAGCAAAGCTCCGATTAATTGTGCCCTGCTGCCATCAGGAGTGATGAGGGGAAGCAGAGGTGAGGCCATTCCCTGGATTTGCTGTCCAGCTCAAGGTAAATTCCAGCTCTGTTCAGAACCAAGGGAGAGCAAGGACAGCCAGGGAAGCTGGAAGTGAAGGGAAGGAAAGGAAAAAGAAAAAGGAAAAAGAAAAAGGAAAAAGAAAAAGGAAAAAGAAAAAGGAAAAAGAAAAAGGAAAAAGAAAAAGGAAAAGAAAAAGGAAAAGGAAAAAGGAAAAGGAAAAAGGAAAAAGAAAAAGGAAAAGGAAAAAGAAAAAGGAAAAGGATCCCAGCCTTGGATGCCAAACTAGGTAAGGATTTGTTTCTGCCATGCCAGACTCTCCTTTCTCCTCCCATTTTGTGCTCAAGGAAGGGCTCCCTCCATCCCTAGGAATTTCTGCTGCTGATCAAACATCCTTGAGATGTTTGTTCATTTAAACATGTGCATGATTATGATGGCCAAAACCTGAAAAAAAAAACCACCCCAAAAACAAACAAAAACCTTCCCAAAAATCCCAGCTGTAAAAGGACTTTGAAGCCCTTCTTTTATTCCTGAAAAGAAAACACAGCAAAAGAAAAGACTCCCAGAAAAAAAAGTGCAGGAGATGCAAGGAGGGAACAACTTGTTCTGCTCTCTTCTGGCAAAAAAAAAAACAGCTCCAGGAGGGGGTTTGCAGTTAAAAAGACAATGGGAGCGAGGCAGAAGAGGCTCTGAAGACACTAAATTAGAGTTTCTATTTGCTCATTAAGGTTTTTCAACTTAAATCTCTGGGTTTGGAAATAACTGGCTGCATCCTCGCCTGGAATAGTACAAGTGAAATAATAATGATGTTGTAGAAAAACACAAACACAACGACCAGAAAATGGTGATTACTGCAAAATCCCCTTTTCTCACATTTTTCTCCTTGCTGGCTGTGCAGACACATTGAAGGAAATAAAGAGAAGCTCTCTTTTATTGAGCAGGGCAGTTCCCAGTGCAGATCCAGGCTGTGATTATCCCAAGCAAGCCCCAAATCAAGGAGCACAAACAGAGGGATGGGAACACCAAAGCACCAGGAAATGATCCTCAAACCTGCCCAATTCCCACCATCATTCCAGGGAAAAGCTGAGCAGGAAGCAGCCAAAAGGCTGAGGGATGAACCAGGAGGGGAAAAAGGCACAGCCAGAGCAGAGAATGACAGGGACAGAACAGCCAGCAGTGATTCTGACCTGGGAGAAGGGGTGAGGCCAGCCCTGCCTGGCATGGGGAGCTCTGTGGGGTTGGAGCAGGGCTGGGGAGCTCTGTGGGGCTGGAGCAGGGCTGGGGGAGCTGTGTGGGGCTGGAGCAGGGCTGGGGAGCTCTGTGGGGCTGGAGCAGGGCTGGGGAGCTCTGTGGGGCTGGAGCAGGGATGGGGGAGCTCTGTGGGGCTGGAGCAGGGCTGGGGAGCTCTGTGGGGCTGGAGCAGGGCTGGGGGAGCTGTGTGGGGCTGGAGCAGGGCTGGGGAGCTCTGTGGGGCTGGAGCAGGGCTCACCTCACAGAACAGGGTCAGTTTGTCATCTGGCAGGAGCCCATTGGCCTCATCCAGCAGGAAATCTCTCCTGATGAACTTCTTGAAGCCCCAGTCCTTGCCTTGCACGAAGCGATAGGCGCGCTGGCTCTCTGTGGATAGGCCTGGCTTAACCTGGGCCAGGGGCACAGCAAAGCCCAAACCCTCGCCCAGCTCACCCCAGGAGGGGTCCCACCCACCCCAGGGGGGTCTCACCCACCCCAGGGGGGTCCCACTCACCCAGAGGGGTCCCACTCACCCATGGCCTTGGTCTCCTCTCCCTTGGCGTTGAGGATGGAGAATTTGAACTTGGCCCTGACCTCGCTCTTGGGGCAGCTCACCAGCAGCAGGTACAGGGACAGGTAATCCTTGCTCTCCTCGTCCAGGCCCTTGGGGTTCACACGTAAACACCTGCAAAAGGGGGATTGGGAATGGCAGCAGGGCAGGGATGCCTCCGAAGAAAGGGCACTGTGGGATTTGCACCTTTGCACAGCAAACAAGGGCCCCAGGGGAGCACGGGGGCTGAAAGGAGCAGAGCTGGGGTACAGCTGCACCCCTACTCTGAGATAAACACCCAGGAATTCTGGGCAGCCCACCCAATCCCTAGGGAAAAGAGCAGGGAGAAGGGCTGGAATCATTGAGAAGCCCCCTGGATACCAATCCTCATAAAAGAAAAGTGAAATAAATAAAATGGAGGCAATGGGCTTGAGGAAGTGCAACAAATACAGAGAAACGGTTGATAAAATGCCACAGGAGGCAACTGCAAGGAACAAGGGATTTCTGGAAGGCTGGTGGTTCTTCAACAAAAAAAAATACCAGGGTTAAAAGGAAAAACTCCTCCTGTGTGAAGAAAAGGCAGGAAGAGGCTCTTCCATGACCTGAAACATGACACAGAATCCACCAAGAACAAAAAGCAGAGAGATAATGAACAGCTCCCACACACAGGGACCACATCCACAGATCCAGATGTTCCAGGGAGGGCTGAGAGCAGAGGGGACAAAGGTGACAGGAACAAAGGCAGGCCAAGGAAAGCACAGCTCTGCCACCCAAAGGAGGGAACTCACACTGTATCCCAGGGATACATTCATCCAGGGGCTGCTTTCCCACCAGTGGTTCTGAAAAGGGAAATTGTGAACCACTCCACAGCAGGATAAAACCAGGAATCAGAGCCCATGGATGCACCAGGACACAGCTCAGAGCAGACACAGGCTCTGAGCAAAGTCCACTCTGAGTTACTGGAAATGATTGAGGCCTCAGGGAAGATAAGGAAGGTTTAGAGGAAAGGGAAAGGCTCCAAATGAGGTCACCCTGAAGAGGCAGCAGCAATGAGAGGACATTGGCACTTGCCTCATCTCTGTGTCCTCCACGGCCACAAAAATCTGCCACTCACAGGAAGGGAATTCAGAGCAGGAAAAATTCACTTTGGAACCCCATGGAGTATGAGGGGCTGGAACTGGGAGGGTGAAATGGGCTGTGCACCCTCATGGCCTCACCTGGGCTCATCACAGAAATCTGTTCTGAGGGTAAATATTGGTTTGTGTGCAAACACTGCTGAGACATCGGGGCTTTCACGCTCAGGATAACGATGTTTCCATGGATTCCCCAAAGCCCAGCCCAGCTGGATGAACCCCTCTCCCTGGGCCTCACCACTTGAGTTTGTCGTTGGCTCCAGAGGAAAAGGTCGAGCTCTTGATGACCTCCCCCATCTCCTCCCGGCAGAAGCTGAAGTTGTTGATGGTCCACATGTAGGAGAACTTCACCACCTTGATCTGGATGGAGACAACAGGAGCTTTGGGTCAGCCCTGCCCATCAGACAGGGACAAAGAGCAGCCCCCCAGCTCTGCGTGGGGGACCTGGAATTGCGGGAATGGCTCCAGGGGCTCCTGCAGGGCACGGGGAGCATCGGCTGTTCTTGTGTGACAACTGCAGTGTGGGGCTGGTGGAACTGCTGTGGAACTGCTGTGGAACTGCTGTGGAACTGCTGTGGAACTGCTGTGGAACTGCTGTGATTGCCCTGTGTGGGACTGCAGCGTGCAACTGCTGTGTGTAAGTAGAGTGTGTAACTGCAGAGTGTGATTGCTGTGTGTAACTGCTGTGTGATTGATGAGTGTAACTTCAGTGTGTAACTCCTCCATGTAAATGCCCTGTGTGTAACTGCAGAGTGTGATTGCTGAGTGTAACTGGTGTGTGTCACTAGTGTGCAACTCCCTCGTGTAAATGCCCTGTGTGTAACTGCAATGTGTAAATGCCCTGTGTGTAACTGCAATGTGTAAATGCCCTGTGTGTAACTCCCTGTGTGTAACTGCACATCCAGCAGGCCCCACAGGCCCCCCCCAAAAGCCCAGGAACATAGCCCAGGGCAGCTGACCTGTGTGTAAATGCAGTGTGTAACTCCCTGTGTGTAAATGCCCTGTGTGTAAATACAGGCCCCATAGCCCCCCAAAGCCCAGGAGCACAGCCATGCCATGCCATGCCATGCTGTGCCATGCCATGCCAGCTGACCTGTGTGTAACTGCAGCGTGTAACTCCCTGTGTGTAACTCCCTGTGTGTAACTCCCTGTGTGTAAATACAGGCCCCATAGCCCCCCAAAGCCCAGGAGCACAGCCATGCCATGCCATGCCATGCCATGCCATGCCATGCCATGCCATGCCATGCCATGCCATGCTGTGCCATGCCATGCCATGCCAGCTGACCTGTGTGTAGCACCAGCTCTCAGCCACGGGCCCGCTGGACATCTCTGCCGGAGGGGGGGGACTCGGCACCCTGGACATCGCCAGCTTGGAATCGGGCAGGGACAGGCACAGGGAACGGAGCTCAGCTGCACCTGGGGAGAGCAACCACAGAAATCAGTATGGGAATGGGGCTGGACTTCAACTGGGAGAGAGAACCACCAAAATCAGCATGGGAACAGGGCTGGACTTCAACTGGGAGAGAGAACCACCAAAATCAGTATGGGAATGGGGCTGGACTTCACCTGGGAGAGAGAACCACCAAAATCAGCATGGGAATGGGGCTGAAATTCACCTGAGGGAGAGAGGAACCATAGAAATCAGTAACCAACATGGAAACGGGGCTGAACTTCACCTGGGGGGCAAAAGAACCACAGAAATCAGCAACCAGCAAGGAAACAGAGCTCAGCCGCACCTGGGGGGGAGAGGAACCAGAGAACTCAACAACCAGCATGGGAATGGGGCCTCAGCTGCACCTGGGGGGCACAGAGAGACAGCCCCCATCAGAACGGAGGACAAATCAAACCAACTTGAGGGGTTCAATCTCCCAGGACACAAATTTCTCTCTCCTCTCTAAACACCTTCAAAATGCAATGTTACACTGGAAGGCTCCACTGAAACGTTTCCAGCAAACACAAAGCAGCCCAAAGGCCAGCCTGGAGCCCGGGATGGAGGGGTTTGGCACAGGGAAGAGCCCGGCTGAGCCTTCTGCTCACGGCTTTGTGTCCTGCAGCACCTCACACACAACGGGGCCACGGATCCCTCCAGCAGGAGCAGCAGCCAGGGAAGGCAGGCAGGGATTTTGGGATTGGCCACCTGTCTGCACGCTGAGCTACAAGATGGTCAGGGATGGAAAGGCTTCAGCAGGAGGAAATGCAGGGAATGAATAAATCAACCATGAGAGCAGGCCATGAAACTGGATTTTGTGGTTAAAATTGCGGTAAATTTCAGTGGTTTAGTTTGTAACTAACGCCTTTTTATTCGTTGTCACACAAGGTATTCTGATCTCTGAAAATAAAAATTCTATTTAAGAAGAGTTAAAAGGATGGATTAAAAAAAAAAAAGACATAAAACCAACTTAAAATAACTTTGGAATCCCCTGAAACTGTGATTCCATGCCCCTCCACACATCCCTGGCCAGAAGGTGGGAATGAAACCTCCAGCCACCACCAGCTCCTGGTCTGCTCCCTGGCAGGGAATTCTCCATTGGGTTTGCCTGCTCAGGACACTTCAGGTGTCACCAGGTGTCACCTCCCCAGCGGTGCTGGCACCTCTGCACTGGAGCTGGATGGAAAAGCACAGCAGGCACAGAGCTTTGAGGGAAATATTTGGGAAATAATTCAGATATCACAGCTCAGGAGAGGCAGGGACACACATCAGGCACAGGCAGAAATATCAAAACACGGGAAACAAAACAGAAAATATTATTTTATGGCCCCCTGTGTACAGTGAGAGTTTGCTACTCCTTGGCTATAAATAACAAACTCCTGGCTCGGGACAGAGTTAAAATCACAGCTCAGAGCAGAGCGATTCTCACCCCGCTCCCAAGCACTTCCAGATGGAGACATTCGATCCGAGGGCAGAGCCAGAGCACCTGGGGAAGCACAGGAAATGTTCCCTTGTCACCCTGCCCTGCCAAAACCCCCTCTGGGCTCCACAGCTCCGCTCTGCCTTCAGCAGGGAAATCCTGAGGCCTCACCTGCCACAGGTGGGCACAGAAACCCAACAAACAATCCCGGAACAGACTCCAGAATCACCAGACTTTTGTCCCAAAAATCGGTCATTTTCTGCCTCTCAGGATAAACCAACTCCCTCCTAAGAAACACGGCAGAAATTCCCGGGAATTTCCACTTCCAGCCAGGTTTATGCATGGGAAGGGAACCCAGGGGAGGCTGGGAAGGAAGGAGATTTTTAATTGAGGGGTTCAAAAGCTGAGTGGCTGCTCCTGGGGCCAGCAGAGCATCAAACAGTGCCTGGGAGCAGCACAGGGAGAGAGAGCAGGACAGGATCGTGGAGCAGGAAAACAGGGATGAGGCAGGAAAAGCTCCTTCACTCCCTGCTCCCTTCAAAGGCTCAGGAAGGACAGCAGAAGGTTGGCTTTGGAACAGGAAGAGGGGAAAAGGGCAGGGAATGGAAGGGCAGAGCTCTGCTGGCCCTGCCAGGCTGGTGCCACCACGGGGGCAGTGCCAGCTGTGCCCTGCTGGGACACAGGGGGCTGTCCCCTCCAGGGACCCAAAATCCCAGAGAGGGGTTTCACCTGGTGAAAAGTCTCTGCATGACACCACCCAAAATGTCCCTGAATGCCATCAAATTCAATGTTTATACCCTGAGCACTCCAGAGTATTTTCACCAACGTTACTGACCTTACAAAACCCCTAATCTCTAAAATTAGCCCATTTTCAGATTAACCTCTGGACTTCTGCTGTGTTTAATTCCATCCCAGGTGTGCACAAGGCCACTCTCTGCTGCTGGAAAGTGATTTCTGTTATCACAGGTTGGATCAATTTTCAAAGTCTCAGCACTGCTGTGTTTGATTCACAGCCCGAGTGTGACACCAGACCCAGCCTCAAATGCACAACTTAAACCTTGTGTTTGTGCCTAAAGCCATTTCCAAATCCTAAACCAGAACTTCCCAGGAGGATCTGTAACACAGGTTGAGAAAAGCTGAACCGAGGTCTTCATATGAAAATTTCAGCCTTATTTTCTCTAAAATCAGCAGATCCTCCTGGGTTCTGCTGCATCCATGGCCAAACCAGCACCTTCCAGATGGGAATGTTTAATCCCTGCCATGGTCCTGACTTTATGAACTCCACAGATGCCTAAAATAAACTTTATAAACTCCACAGATGTCTAAAATTCCCTGGAGCTGTGAGGCCAGCGACACCTGGATCACAGCAGTGCAAGCCCTGCCTGCAGCCAGAGAATTCCCTCCCAGGACACCCAGGAGTTCCCTGGAATTCCCCAGGCACTGACCACAGTTGGTGCTTTGGTGCCTTTCCAGCCCTAAAAACACAGAGGGAAAACCCCAAACCAACGCCAGCCCCCCCAGTTCCAGCTCATCCCTGCTCTGTGCTCTCCTCCTCCTCCTCCTCAGCCGTGCACAGCAGCACAGAGACTTCCAGAAGCTCTCGTGGAACAGCACAAAACCCACAGGGATCACCCACAGCTCCTGGCCCTGCACGGGGCATCCCAAAATCCCATCCCAGGGCAGCCTTGGGAATGTGCTCATTCCCTGGGGAGCTGTTCTGGTGCCTCAACACCCTCTGGGGGAAGAGCTTTTCCCTACAATCCACCCTAAATCCCTACAATCCACCCCAAATCCCTCCTGACACAGCCCTTGGGTCCTGTCCCTGCTCACCAGAGAGAAGAGCTCAGCACTCAATTACCACTCAACTCCTTCCTCCCACAGCAAGCACTGAGGGGACATTTAAAAACACAAAAACAAAAAAACAATCCAGTCTGTTTCCAGAGGAGCTCTGAACACCAGCAGCTCCTCTGCCTCCTCGGGGGTACAAACACCTCACCCCACAGCACCTTCCTGCCCCATCAGGCGTTTCTGGACTTGGCCACACGTTTCCATTTCAGGGCTCCCAACTCCAAGCACAGACTCCCAGCAGCAGCTCCTGGACTGAGAATCGAGGAGCAACAAAACCTTTAAAAGGGTTTTGGCCGTCCCTGTTTGTTTATTTTGGGCTTTCTCCATTTCCCGACAGGTTTGTGCCGTGAGCAGCAAACCCCAGCAGAGCGAGGCTGAGGAACCAGAGGGATCTTACATAACCCTCCAGCCGTGCAGCAGGGCTGGGTGGGGAGCAGGGATCCCACAGAATTCCCTGGAATTCCCAGCGTGGAGCTCCCCCAGCACGGCAGCAGCTCGGGAGCAGCAGCACTCCCAGCTCCCTGCAGGATAACCCTGGCATGGGATGGTCCCGGGTTCACAGGTGGGCAGGAGTGGGCAGCAAACCCCGCTGGGCACTGCCAGGAGCGAGGCTGGGACGTGCCAGTCACAACAATCCCACCCAGGAGAGGCTCAGGGCACTCCCAGATTAACCCCGGTGCAAACTGGGCCAGGAGCTGCTCAGGTAACTGGTTTAACATTGAGCAGGGACATGGGCAGCACTGGTGCCCACTCCACAGGAAACCAGCAGGAAACTGGAGTAACGATGGCACAAAAATCATGGGTTTTAAAAGCACTTCAGTGTGGGCTGGGCCGGCAGTGATGCTCTCACTTTAACCTCCCTCCCTGACCTGTGTTTGTGCCCAAACCGCCGGGATTTTGGGGAGAAAAAGGGCAATTTTATAACAGGAACTCCACTCCAGAGAATCAGGCTGTGAAACGTGGCAGCAGTTTCGATTTGATGGGCACAGTTCTGTGCCACTGTCCCCTGCTGATGGAGGGACAGGATAACAGCCTCCGGGCATTCTGCTACTGGGCTGTCCTGAGCTCAACCCCACCCATAACAAAGTAACAAAAAGAGGAAAAAAAAAAAACCAATCTGTTTTTTCTTCAGGTTGCAACAAAACAACGGAGAAAATGACACCAAGTCGTTGTGGGCAGCTGGCTGGAAAATGACACTGAAAGAGAAATCAGGTGGATGTTTTACTGAAATAATTCAGGGTTTAGAGTTCTGTTTTATAAAGCATAAATAAGTGTCATTCTTCAAACTCTCACAGGGCTTCACAACAAGCCACCACTTAGAACTCCAAAGGCGAAGTGGAAGAAAGAGAAAATGAGGGAAAAGTGCTTCTTTTCCTTATGTCAGGACGATGCTGTAGAACCACAACACGAACACATTCAGCCATGCTGAGCTGGAGAGAGCTGACAGCAGATCTCATCACACCTGACATCTTCCTGCCCCTCCAAGAACTCCTGTCAGACCCAGACAATCCCATCTCCCACTCCAGGCGCTCTGTTTTCCCTTCGGAGCACCAGGAATGCGGCCGGTGCTCGGCAGCAGCAGCGGCAGCGCTCCAGGATGGCCCCAGCTCCCCGGGAAGGGGAATTATTTCCCTTTCCACACTGCAGGATGATGCACCATTTCCTCCAAACAGCACCACAGGCCCGACACTCGCCTGGGGAGCAGAGCCGCGATCCCGGCTCGCATTCCCAGCGATCCCAGCTTGGCTCCTGCCTCGGGGATGGGCTCACACCGTGGCCAGGCCACAACCTGTCACCCCTGAGCGCTGATGCTGCTGCTCCTCATCGCAGCGCTCCCACTCCGGCCCGCTCCGCTCTTTCCCACTCGTGCTCCCTCAGCCGGCTCCAGGCACCCCACGGCCCCTGTCCCCCAGCCTGGCGATCTCTAGGAATCCCCGCTCCAGGTTTTTCCCCAACTTTTCCCCGCCGCCCCCCCCTCGTCCCTCAGGCCCTGCGCTCCCCCCCCTCCCCTCACAACTCCTTCCCCTCCGCTCTCACCTCGCGGCCCGAGGAGCGGCCCCGCCGGCGGTGCGGCGCTGCTGGGAGGCCGGAGGGAGGCGGGGAGCGGTGGCCGGGCAGGTGCGGTGTGTGGGGACGGCCCCGGACCCCGCAGCCCCCTCAGGAGACCACCAGCAGCTAGGGATCACTATTTGGCAGCATGTCCTCCCGGGCCGGTCTCCGCCGAGCGCGACCCGGGGATCACTATTGCGCAGGTGCCCGCAGCAGCTCAGCGCGCATGCGCGCGGTGCCGGGGCGGCGTGGGGGGGCCGGGATATGGCGGTGCCCAGCGCTCCCCTCACGGCCGCGCACGCGCGCTGCGGGACTAACTCCGCCGGCCACGCCCACCGCCTTTTATAGCCGTGCGCCCGTCGCGCGAGACCGCTCCCCCCTCCGCGAGCACGCGCGGCCGGGCCGGCTCGTGCGCATGCGCTGTGTCCAGACCCCTCTTTGTGGCAGGTCCCGTCCCTCCTGCGCTTTCGCACTTCGATCACTTTGTGGCAGGCGTGCCCCGGCTGCCCTGCCCCTCTGCTCCCCGCTGATGAATGCTCGTCTGGCAGCGCCGCGCAGCGTGCGCCCTGTGCCTCGCTGGGCCGGCTGTTCCCGTTCGGCACCGGCTGCTGCTGTCGCAGTGCCGTTCCACCGCGCGGTCGGCGCGGGCGGCGCTCTCGCTGCCCACATGTCCGCCACACACGGCCCTCGCAGGCGGCACCGCCTTTCCGCTGTCCCTGGGGAGGTTTCTGGACGTGCCATCGCCCTTTTCCTCACGGCTTCGTGAGGGGACACCTGCTTGAGGGAATGGCGGGAACTGTCTCTCCTTCCCTCACGGCTCCATGAGGGGACATTTGCCTGAGGGAATGGGAGGAACCATCTCCCCTCACAGCTCCATGAGGGGACACCTGCCTGAGGGAATGGGAGGAACCATCTCTCCTTCCCTCACGGCTCCATGAGGGGACACTTGCCTGAGGGAATGGCAGGAACCATCTCCCCTCACGGCTCCATGAGGGCCTGTCTGCCTGAGGGAATGGCAGGAACCGTCTCCCCTCATGGCTCCATGAGGGGACACCTGCCTGAGGGAATGGCGGGAACCATCTCCCCTCACGGCTCCATGAGGGCCTGTCTGCCTGAGGGAATGGTGGGTGCTGTTTCCCCTCACAGCTCTGTGAGGAAATGTTACCAAAATCCTCCAAAAACATCGTGAAAAATAAGACTCCACCCGTTTTTCAGCGTTATCGAGTCAGGCCTTGCTTTCTTCTTGGCCCAGGCTCGTGTGTGGTGGACAAAGTTGCTCCACACCCATGCTGATACAAAACTTTTAAACTTATTTATACATTTTAAGCAAAGGAAGCAATTAATTCATTTGGTATGGCTCCGCTCTGCTACTTTGTAGTGGTTTGTAACCAGTGAAGCAAAGATGTCATTGTTACCAGTCCTTAATTACCTGAACGTTTGTAGAGAAGCTTATCCAGAGCAGCCTTTCCCTTCTCACTTCCAGTCTCAGGGTGAATTAATTCCACTACACACAAAGCACCCCAAGAACTGAATTACCCAGGTTCCACAGCACAGCCAAGCTTATTGAAATGGGAAATGCAAAATATTTTTGCCTTCTCTCTCCTTCTCCCAGGTAAGAAATGCTGTTCTGGCCCAGGGGCTGCCACGTCCACCCACGGCTGGCTCCTGGATTATTGGGAATGTTCTCCACAGTGTCCCAGGTTTTCTGGGCAAGCGAATCCTCCTCTGAGCAATCCTCGGATCCTGCTGCATTCCTCCGTGTCCCCAAGTGCTGCCCGTGGTGACAGAGCAGCAGGTGATGCTGCGCTGATGAAGGAATGGCTCTGTGAGGTGCAGGGCTGGTGTTTGCATTCCCGTGCTGGCCGCACACTTCTCCTGGAAACCGCCTTTCATCCCTCTTCCATTCCCGTTTATATTCCCACCTAAGCTGCTGATTTTTAGCGATGCGTTTCTCCTCTCAGAGCTGGAGTAGCAGAGGAAATTACAGCACCAGTTTCACAGAAAACAAAGAGATCCCCCCTCCTCCCCGGCAGCCTCTCTGTAACCAGAACAAACAGAAATTCTCCTTTAATCCAGCACTGGCCAAGTGTCACTCTGCAGTGGGGAATTCAAGTTCCTTTTCAGGTTCTCCTGATCAAAATTCCCTTGTTCCCAGGAAGTGAAAAATTAAATTGGGCACCTGTGGAAACGGAGGTGGAATTTTACCTCTCCTTCCTTTGCTAAAGTTATTTAGGCTCAGCTCTGTCCCCCTTGGTGGCTGGGAGAAGAGAATTATTGTCACTTCTTTGTGCCTGGGACACGATTCCGTGATAAATAAACAATTCCAGGCGCTTGAACCTTGGCTATTGGGATGGGGATTTTGGTGTGTGTGAAGCGAGAGCTCTGAATTTCCAGCTCTAGGGACAATTCCCACCTGGATGGCAGCAGGCAGGTGGCATTTCCCTGTGACAAGGGACACCAAATGCTGCAGTACCCCCAGGTCTGGAGGTGTCACCCTCTCACTTTGATTTCCACGGGAAGCTGATTAAACCGATGGCTCTGACAGGAGCTGTGTGCAAGAATTTTAACTAGCTGCTGCTTTTTAATATTCACTTCCTCTTCGGGTTTAATTATTTTGTTCCTGCGTTTTCCCTTTCAATTTACTAAAACTCCAGAAATGTAATTAGGGAGAGGCTGAGCTGCAGAGAGCTGCCAGTGATGAAACGGAGCAGCCCAGCCTCCAGCGCGGGCTGCAGGACAGGATTCCAATCATTATCCCCTTATCCAGGAAGGATCTGCGGCACGGCGGGATCAGAGCTATTGAGAATGCAGCACTAATTAAACTCCCCTATCAGGAGAGGATGAAAACGCAGTTATTTCATTATTTCCTGGATTTGCCAGCTCTGTTGCGAACCCAAACAAACCCGCTGCAAACAAAGCCCAGCTCAATCACGGGGGAGACTTAATGAGGCTTTAATTTGTGCAGCACTCACGGAGCCAGTGCGAGGTGCTGCTCCCCTCTGCCCGTGCCAGGGGCACCTGTGGAGCCCATTTCCCATCTGGAGAGCACCAGGAGCGCTGTGCCACAGATTGCCACGGCCAGCTCTGGGGACACGCTTGCTTTGTGTGCGATTTACATCATGAAATGATGTGCATACCACAGGCTGCCATGGTTTCGTTGTGAAATGGTCATTTTTTGGTAACAGCCAATTAGGAATCCGTTCTCTCCGGCTGGTGCCGGGTGTTTCCATCCCTCGCAGATCTCCTGCTCGCCCCAGCCCCTCTGGAGGTTTCTCCTGTCACAGCAGCCCCGGCTCTGTCACCTCAGCGAGCCCCAGGGGACGCTCGGGGGCCGGGGACAGGCAGAGCTGCTGGATCCCTCAATCCATGAACCGTGGAGGGCTGAGCATCCTGCCGGGAAGGGGAATGGAGAGCCTGGGGTTTTGGATTTTTAAAAAATTTGTGTTTGCTGCAGTCGTTCTCCTCCAGGTGGGGTTGACAGTGGAACAGCAAAACCTGAGGCCAGCAGTGCCAGCTCCCCTTCCCTGCGGATCCACGGGGCAGGAGGGGAAGGGAAATATCCCCACCTTCAACAGCTCCTCGGGCAGAGAGGGGCTAAGCAGTTATTTTCGTGTGTAAATAAAATATCGGTGTCTCTTACAGAAATACATCAAATATTGATGCTTTTTATGTACGTGTAGAAAAGAATGGGGGAATTGGCTCCTTCCAGGTTCAATCCAGAGGGCTGCAGGATTTTCCCTCAGGTGGATTTTCCTTCCCTGGGAGGGTGGGGAGGGGCTGGGATGGAATTCCCAGAGCAGCTGTGGCTGTCCCTGGATCCCTGGGAGTGTCCCAGGCCAGGCTGGACATTGGGCTTGGAGCGCCCTGGGACAGTGGGAGGTGGCCCTGGATGGAACTGGATGAGCTTTGAGGTGCTTCCAACCCAAACCCCCTCTGGAACTGCGTGATGGAGGCACACACATCCCAAACCACGACAGTCCAGCACAGCCCTAAACTCAGTGCAAACCCACAGGGGCCAGCTGAGCCCTTCCATGAGGGAATTCCTGCTGCTCTGCAGGGACAGTTCCCTCTCCAACCATGCTCCCTGCTCTGAACGTTTCCCACCCAGATTTCCTTCCCAAACACCACCAGAAACCTTCCCTCAGTCCTCGCTGCTATGATTAAAAGCCACTTTTGTTTGGGAGAAAACAAACACCGCTTAAAACAAACCCTGCCCTGGAGGTTTCACTCGCAGGGAATCTGCTGGGTTGCTATTTTTACCTGGATTGGAGAGGCATCAAAGCTGATTTTGGAAGAGAGGAGGAACTCAGCCCTTAAATTGACAACGGTGAGCGAGCAGCTCCCCCAGCCCTGAGCGGGCTTTGGTGCTCGTTAGCAGCGGCTCCTGATGAGGCTGCTCTTGTTTTCCAGGCTGCTTTTGATCCCACACTCATTAAATCCTGATCCTGCTGTGGAATTGTTTCCCCCTCCCCACACCTCGGCACCTGCAGGGTGGGGGGGCCCTGAGCATTGTCCCCAAATCCCCCAAATTCATCCTGAGGCGGCTTTTCCCCTCAAACAGGAGCTCATCCTCAGGGAGCACAGCCTCCAGCCCAGCTCCTTCCCAGCCCAAACCATTCCAGGATTTTGTTTTCCCAGCCACGCTCACCACAAAACAAATTAACCAACGAGGGGTTTATTGCCTTGGAATATTCGGGGTTTGGGATATTTGGAGCAGAGTTCTCTGCTGCCTACGGGGAGAGGCCTCTGCTCCTGCCCCAGGGCTGCCTCCAGGTCCCTCCTGGGGGCTCCAAACTGGGAGTTTATGAAGGGAAAATCCCAATATTTGATTCAATGTGGGGACAATTAAACCAAACCTGCAGGGAAGCAAATCATTAAATCATCAAATCATTCACCAGCCTGGAAACCTTTCCTTGCTGTCCCCAAGGCATCCTCGAGGTATTTCAAAGGAACACCAAGATCCCAAGGGAATAACAACAATTCCTTGTCCACCTTTACTCTCCTGTGACCAGAAAATCATCACTTACAGGATTATCTCCATCCCTACAAAATATCCAAATTTTCAGTCCCCTCTCCAAACATTTGGGGTTTTTGTTTTGTTTTGTTTTTCTGAGCCATCTGCTGCTGGAGCTGCTGGAGCTGCAGGAGGAGCAGTGGGATGAAAGGAGAGGGAGCGGAGCTGCCAAATTTCCCCAGCGGGAGTCGGGCTCAGCTCCTCGATCCCACCTCCCCTTCCCCACCCGGGACGGAGCTTCCCGGGAGAATTCCAGTGGGAATGATCCCCCTGCAGAATTCCAGTGGGAATGATCCCCAGGCAGAATTCCAGCGGGAATGATTCCCCTGCAGAATTCCAGCAGGAACGATCCCCAGGCAGAATTCCAGTGGGAATGATCCCCCTGCAGAATTCCAGTGGGAATGATCCCCCTGCAGAATTCCAGTGGGAATGATCCCCAGGCAGAATTCCAGTGGGAATGATCCCCCTGCAGAATTCCAGTGACAATGATCCCCAGACAGAATTCCAGCGGGAATGATCCCTGGACAGAATTCCAGTGAGAATGATCCCCAGGCAGAATTCCAGTGACAATGATCCCTGGACAGAATTCCAGTGGGAATGATCCCGGGACAGAATTCCAGTGGGAATGATCCCCCTGCAGAATTCCAGCAGGAACGATCCCCAGGCAGAATTCCAGCGGGAATGATCCCCGGACAGAATTCCAGCGGGAATGATCCCCGGACAGAATTCCAGCAGGAACGATCCCCAGGCAGAATTCCAATGGGAATGATCCCCAGGCAGAATTCCAGCAGGAATGATCCCGGGACAGAATTCCAGCGGGAATGATCCCCAGGCAGAATTCCAATGGGAATGATCCCCCTGCAGAATTCCAGCGGGAATGATCCCTGGACAGAATTCCAGTGGGAATGATCCCCCTGCAGAATTCCAGCGGGAATGATCCCTGGACAGAGTTCCAGTGAGAATGATCCCCAGGCAGAATTCCAGTGGGGATGATCCCGGGACAGAATTCCAGCAGGAACGATCCCCAGGCAGAATTCCAGCAGGAATGATCCCTGGACAGAATTCCAGTGGGGATGATCCCTGGACAGAATTCCAGCAGGAACGGTTCCCAGGCCGGGAGGAGCAGGGCAGGATTTCAGCTCCCAGCCCGGCTCTAGGGGGCTCTGCTGGATTAAACACAACGAAAACGGTGGAAAACCCAGAGAAAAGCTGGATTTGCAGCTGGGTTTGGCTGCAGCAGCACGGCTGGAGCAGGGGTGGCACAGGAGCCGCTTCTTGTTGGGTTTTTGCTGGGTTTCTCCCGGTGTTGGTTGGGAATGGTTAAAGCAGAGTTCCCCCTGCCGGTAACTGCGGCCGGAGTGGCTCAAATTGGGATCTGAAGCCAACAAAAGCCGGGAAGGAGGAAAACTGGGACCAGTTCGGAGCTGCTCAGCTCGGCCCGAGCCATCTGCACCCGCCCGAGGCACCCAACAAACCCCGCTCCTGCCCGAGGGGGAGCGACCCCCCGAATTCCCTGCGGGAATGTCCCAGCCAGGCCAGCCCGGAACATTCCAGAGCCTCGCTCCTGCCCCAGAATCCCTGCTGGGAAAAACTCCTGATCCCAGAGCTGCACAGGCAGAGGGAGCTCCCAGGGCTGAAAAAACCCTCAAATCTTTGATTTCCCTGGATTTGCATCCCATGAGCTGGAAAAGGTCTGGTCCAAGCTGGGACTGAGCAGGTGAAGCCCAGAGAGCTGTGGGGAGCCTGGGCACTGGGATTTGTCCCTTGGGTGCACTCACACTGGGAATCCTGGAATGGTTTGGGCTGGAGGGGACCTTAAATCCCATCCAGTCCCACCCTGGGACAGCTCCCAGGATCCCAGGGCTGGATGGGGGTCCCTCGGTCACTTCCTGCCATGGCAGCAGGAATCAAAATCCCTTTTGCCCTTCCCTGGATGCTCTGGCAGCACTTTGTGCATCCCTGGCCCTTCCCTGGGAACAGGAGGAGTTTCCTGATGTTTCCTCCCTATCCAAGCCCTGCCTTGGGGTGGGAAAAAGGAGCAGAGCCCAAAACCCACGGAACAGAATCGTCCTTCTCCCAAAGAGCCTTGGAGAAGAAGAAGCAGCAGAGAATGGAAATTCCTTGAATCCCACCCCGTTCCTTTGGGATTTATTCCAAGGGACAGCTGGATCCAGGCAGGAACATCCCAAAGGCTCTTCAGGAGGGGTCAGGAGCCCCAAGAGCTGCTCTGGGAATTCCTGCTGGGGGACCCCAGGGGATGGGAGAGGAGCTGCCCCAAATTTGGGGAATTTTCATTTCCTGAGGCACATTCAGGATTTCCCTGCTAACACAACCCAGTGGGAGAAAATCCAAGGGGCTGCTCTGACCCTCTGGAAAATCCCACAACAGGAAGGGGTTGCCTCCAACAAGGCTTTAATCCCAGGATCACCCCAAAGGACTGGGATCATTCCTCTCCTTCCCTGGAGAGCAGAGCTGGGACCCTCCCAAATCAGCCAAATCCCCAAAAAAGTCTTGGAGAAGCAGCCATTGTCTGGTTTTCTTTAATAAAGATAGGAAGGATTTGTGTTTTCCTGTTAAGGCAAGGATCTGCTGCTGCTGCTCGGCTCAGGGGCAGCTCTGATTACACAAAAAAAGCAAAATTACACCTCAAACTAAAGGATTACGTTTTAGAGACCATTTAGAATTAAAAAACCAAACCAAACTCAACCCAAAAATAAACTCCACACGGTTTCCTTCTGATTCCCTGTCCTGAGTCCAGTTCCACACCAGATTCTGAGGTACAAGACAATAAATTAAAAGTTCATTCCAACTGCGGGATCGCCTGATCGACCTCAATGCGACGTCTTCTTCACCCCCTTCCCGAATTTGGCATCGAGCCCAAGGCCTGGCAGGAGACAAAACACCAGGTTTGAGTTCTTCAAACCAGCAGGGAGATGGGAATTTTGGGAAAAATCAGCTGAACATCCCAAATTCACCCACGGAATGAGCTGGGAGAAGAGACCGAATGGATCCGCCAGTCCCACACTCCCTGCAGAGGCTCCCGTGGGTTTGAGGAGCTCCTAGGGCAGGGATCCCCTGGATTTTGCCCCCAGACTCACCCAGGAACACCAGCACGGTGCCCACCCACTGCATGGGGCTGATGGGGTTGGCAAAGAGCACCACGGAGGCCAGGATGGTGAAGAACTTGCGGGTGGTGGTGATGATGGAGCAGGTCAGGGGCCCGAAGTACACCACGGTCATGAAGATGAAACTCTGCCCGGCCAGAACAGAGCCCCTGTCACTGGCACTGCCAGGACAGGCAGCCAGGGGCAAATCCCAAAGGATTCCCTTCAAATTCTGGGTTTATTAAGGGGGTTTATGGCATCCTGGGATGGGCTGGAGGGGCCTTGGAGCTCATCCAGGGACACTTTCCCCCATCCCAGCGTGCTCCAGCCTGGCCTGGGATGGGGCAGCCACAGCTTCCCTGGGAATTCCATCCCAGCCCCTCCCAGGGAAGCAAACCCCACCCCAAATCCCGTCCCTGCCCCCTGACCTGGCCCAGGGCGCTGGTGAGGCCGAAGAGGAGGATGCTGGAGATGATGCTGGGGTAACGCTCCATGAAACTCAGGAACTCCCAGAGCTCCCCCGTGAACAGGATCCCTGCAAAACAGCCAGGAGGAGCAGCCTGGATGGGGATCCCCCCCTTGTGGGGTCAGGCTGGGCTCAGAACCCCCAAACCAGGCAGTGAACCCCACAAACTCCAGCAGGAAACACCAGCAGCAGAAGCAATCGCCCTGCTGGTTAATTAGTGAAAGAAAGATCATTAACTAGGATCAAATTCCAACAGAACAGTCCCCAGCAATTAACCAGGAGTGCTAATCTCGGGATGGTTTGGGGTGGGAGGGACCTTAAAGCTGCTCCAGTGCCAGGGGCAGCTCCCAGCCCTCCTGGGCTCCAGTTTGTGCTCCCAGCTGGAGCTGGAGCTGCTCTGGGAGCTCCAGGGAGGGGCAGGGCTGGGCCATGACCAAAAACCCAAAAAACCCCACCAAAACCGAGTCCCAGAGGGCTCCAGGCCAGGGCAGGGCCCGGGTCCAGGCCTGGCTCCTCACCTGCCCCCAGGAACAGCGTGGACCAGAGGTTGACGTTGAGCATCATGTGGTTGGAGCCTGTCTGGTAGTGAGCCCTCATGTGGTCCTGGGACACCCCCGTGAGCCCGTCCAGGGTCAGTGACAGCAGCTGGGCACCCACAGACAGACAGACAGACAGACAGACAGACAGGGGACACCGTCAGGCCCTGGTCCTTCTCCCCAGTCCCCAGGGAAAATGGTAATTCCCCTTTCCCAGCAGTTACCAACAGGGATTGGCAGGGGGGCTGGAGGGGTGCAGGAGGCTCCTCCCAGCACACCTGGGCTGCTGCAGCCCCAAGGCACACCTGGGAACCCGGGTTTATCCCAGGTAAATCCCTCATGGGAGCTCAGGTTTATCCCAGGTAAATCCCTCATGGGAGCTCAGGTTTATCCTGGGGTAAATCCCACCTGGGAGCTCAGCTTTATCCCAGGTAAATCCCACCTGGGAGCTCAGGTTTATCCCAGGTAAATCCCTCATGGGAACCTGAGTTTATCCTGGGGTAAATCCCACCTGGGAGCTCAGGTTTATCCCAGGTAAATCCCTCATGGGAGCTCAGGTTTATCCTGGGGTAAATCCCACCTGAGAGCTCAGATTTATCCCAGGTAAATCCCACCTGGGAGCTCAGGTTTATCCCAGGTGTAAATCCCCCCTGAAACCATAGAATTTATCCCAGGTGAGAGGTAAATCCCACCTAAGGCTTTATCCCAGGAGTAAATCCCACCTCGGAGCTCAGGTTTATCCCAGGTAAATCCCTCATGGGAGCTCAGGTTTATCCCAGGTAAATCCCTCATGGGAGCTCAGGTTTATCCCAAGTAAATCCCACCTGGGAGCTCAGGTTTATCCTGGGGTAAATCCCTCATGGGAGCTCAGGTTTATCCCAGGTAAATCCCACCTGGGAGCTCAGGTTTATCCCAGGTAAATCCCACCTGGGAGCCTGGGGTTTATCCCAGGTAAATCCCACCTGGAAGCTCAGGTTTATCCTGGGGTAAATCCCACCTGGGAGCTCAGGTTTATCCCAGGTAAATCCCACCTGGGAGCTCAGGTTTATCCCAGATAAATCCCTCATGGGAGCTCAGGTTTATCCCAGGTAAATCCCCCCTGAAACCCTGGAATTTATCCCAGGTGAGGATTAAATCCCACCTAAGGGTTTATCCTAGGAGTAAATCCCACCTAAGGGTTTATCCCAGGAATAAATCCCCCCTGAAACCCTGGAATTTATCCCAGGTGAGGATTAAATCCCACACGGGAGCCTGAGTTTATCCCAGGTGTAAATCCCACCAGAACCCCAGGATTCCTTCCAGAAGTAAATCCCACCTGAGTCCCCGGGGCTCCTCCCAGGTGTCACCCCCCAAGTCCCGGCCCTGTGGGGTCCCTGCACTCACCAGGAGCAGCTCCCCATAGCCAAAGATGTGCTCGGTGTCCCCTGTCCCTTTTTTGGGCTTGTAGAGGAACAGGGCCACCCCTGCCACGATGAGCAGCACGCACAGGTACTTGGCTGGGGGGTACCTCTTCCTCAGCAGGGTCACCCCCAGCAGCATCACTGGGAAAAAAAACATCAAAAACTGCCCCAAAATCCACCCAACAGAATTAAACCCCCAAAAAATCACCCACAAGAGCACCAGTAGGAAAAAGGAGATCAGAAACGGCCCCAAAATCCACCCACAGGAATTAAATCCTTAAAAAATCACCCCCAGCAGCATCACTGGGAAAAGGGAGGTCAGAAACTGCCCCAAAATCCACCCACAACAATTAAACCCCCAAAAAGTCACCCCAAGAGCATCACTGGGAAAAAAAGACATCAAAATCTGCCCTAAATCCATTCACAGAATTAATCCCCCAAAAAATCATTCCCAAATCATGGCTGGAGAGACAGAATGTCACCATCTGACCCCAAACCCCTCCCTGGAATCCCAGCCCAGCCCCAGGTGGCTCTGCCAGGGAGGCCCAGAAATCACAAACCCCCCAAAAATGGGCAATTCTTTACCTGGGATGGGTTTGCAGGACTTGCCCAGGACCTGGGAAGGGAAGAGGGGCATTGATGATCCACACCCCAAAGACAGACCCCCAAAGAGAGACCCCAAAGTGAGACCCCAAAGTGAGACCCCCAAAGAGAGACCCCCAAAGAGAGACCCCCAAAGAGAGACCCCCAAAGAGAGACCCCCAAAGTGAGACCCCCAAAGTGAGACCCTCGGGGCAGCTGAGCCTCAGCAGGGACAGCCTCAGAGGGAGCGACCCCAGTTCCCTGGCAGGTGACACTGCCACCATTTCTGGGCAGTTCTGTCCCTTCTCAGAGCCCTCCCTGCACCCCGAGCAGGGACACAAAAGTGACCCCAGGAAATGGCAGGGTCGGTGTCACAGCCAGGGTCCCCTTGGTGTCACAGCCAGGGTCACAGCCAGTGTCCCCTGGGTGGGGTAGCTGTGTCCCAGCCCTGTCCCCATGTCCCCCCAGTGTCCCCCTGTCCATCTGGGTGGGGTAGCTGTGTCCCCCTGTCCCCGTGCCCCGTACCTGGGTGAGGTAGCTGTGTCCCCATGTCCCCCTGTCCGTACCTGGGTGGGGTAGCTGTGTCCCCATGTTCCCATACCTGTGTGGGGTAGCTGTGTCCCCCTGTCCCGTGTCCCCCTGTCTGTACCTGGGTGGGGTAGCTGTGTCCCCCTGTCCCCGTGTCCCCCTGTCCATACCTATATGGGGTAGCTGTGTCCCCATGTCCCCCTGTCCCCGTGTCCCCGTGTCCCCCCGTCCCATGCTCACCTGTGTGGGGTAGCTGACGAACTGCAGGGCGGAGTTGCTGGACACCATGGCGCCCAGGTAGGACAGCGAGCAGGCCCCGTACAGCCAGCCCCGCGTGCGGTCCGGCCGCGCTGCATCCACGAAATGGATCACTGCGGGGACAGGGACACGGGGACGGCTCAGGAGCAGCCCCGGCCCCGCCACAGCGGGCGCGGGGCTCCGGGGGTGCCGCACTTACGGAGCTTGGCGAAGGCGGCGTTGATCACGCACTGGATGAACACCAGGGTCAGCGCGTACTTGAACTTCTCCTGCTTCGCGCCCTCCCCGTAGCGGCCCCGGGTGCTGCGGGACGGACAGCGGGACACAGCGGGACACCGGTGACATAGCGGCACCGGCACGGCTGACCCCGGAGAGAGAACCCAGAGCGGCGAGCCCCGGCCGGCTTCGGTGCCTGGCTCTGCCCCTGTCCCTCCTCCCAGCCCCGGTTATCCCCCTGGCCCCGCGCCCCTCGCCGGTGTCCCCGTCCCGTGTCCGCGCAGCTCCGTTACTCCGCAACCCCCTCGCCCCGCGTTCCCCCGTGTTCCCCGCTCCGCCCCGGCATCCCGCTGTCCCGCTATGGCTCACATGCTCTCCTGCAGGATGCCGTAGTAGAAGTAGCAGGCGAACACGCCGAGGAAGCAGACGGGCAGGCGGAGGCGCTCGGGCAGCCCCGCGGCCGCGTTCGCTCCCATGGTGGCGGCGGGGCCGCTCAGCGCGGGCGGCACCTCCAGCGCCACATCCCGCGGCGCCCCGGGCGGCCTCATCGGCCCCGCCGCGCCCGCCCCGCCCCGCGCCGCCCCGCGCGCTGCCGGACCCGCCGTGCGGGTAAAGGCGGGCGAGAAGCGCTGGGGACAGCGCGGGGCCGGGTGAGAACTGCACACCGGGATCTCCGAACCCGTCCCGGGGCTGCGCCCGCTGCGGTTCGGCCGCGATGGGACCGGCGGAGTGCGGGGCGGCGCAGGCAGTACCGTGGGCAGCCCAGCCTTAGGGGCCTTCGCGGTTCATGGCGCGCGCAGGCGCGCCACACGATGTGGAGCGCGGTGATTGGCTGAGCTGACGGGGTGGGGTACAGGAGCGAGCTCTGATTGGTGATCTCGGAGAGAGGCTCCGCCTATTTGGTGCGACATCGAGCGGGGCCTTCTGGGGTCTTTCCGCCGGCCCGGGCCCAGTTCGAACCCGGCGGGGCGGAGATGCCGGGTCCCGGCCGGGATCGGTTCCGCCCTTCCCAAGGCCCCGCTCAGTCGCTCCCGCTGCTCCAAGTCGCGCCTCTGGGAGGTTCCCGGGCTCGGCGGGGCTGGGGAGCAGCGAGTCAGGAAAGCACTTTGGCCGGGGAGGGACGAACCCCCGCCATGGCACTTTGTCCTTCACAGTTCCTCTCATCCTTACGAGAATTCCAACACAATTCGCAATCCCCGGGCTACACATCCCACCTCCAGGGCACCGCTTCCGGCAGGTTCCATGGAGGACCTGTCGGTGCTGCAATTCTCGAGGCTTCACACCGCGAGGGAGCTCTGGGAGCTCCTCCGCCTCAGCTCGGGTCTGCCCGTACTCAACACGGCGGCCTCGGTAACGGGTGCGCCGCGCCCCGCCGGCCTCGTGCCCTTATCAAAGATGGCGCCCGCTACCCCAATCAAAGATGGCGGCGCGCAGCTTCAGTGTCGGCGGCGCCTGCCCGGCTCCAAGATGGCACGCGGTCACGTGACGGGGGTGTGGGCCGCGTCCCGGCGGAAGCGTGAGGGACCGAGCAGGGACCAGCGGCTGGCGGCGGCGAGAGCGGGGCTGGCGCCGCAGGAACAGACGTGCCGCAGGGCGGGGGACACGGCTGTCACCACGGAGTCCGCCAGCAGCAACACCGCGGCGGCCACCGCCGCTTCGCGGGCCGCGGGCGCCGGGGACCAGGCAACCTCGCTGCCCCCGCCCAGGATGCAGCGCAGGAAGGTGAGCACGGCCGGGAAACGCGGGAGGCGGCCGGCGGGGAGACCGGCAGGCTCGGGCCGCTGCTTTCTACCCTTCCCCAGCCCCTCCGCGCCTTCTCCCGGCTCCAAAACTGGGGGAAAAATAGCGGCCTTGAGCCCCCAGCGCCCGCCTCCCGCGCTCTCTGATTGGCTGGAGCATTATCAGGCCGCGCGCTGATTGGCCGCTGTGCCTGTCACTCATCACCCCCAGCGGCTACCGTTTCCCCTCCCCCGCGCCGGCAGCGGGGTCCGCCCCTTGCCGTTTCCGATTGGACACGCGCTCGGAGAGCTGGCCGTCCATTGGACGGGTCTCCGTGCCGGGCTGGCCGCTGATTGGCTAATGCTGCTGTCAATCCCCGCCCCCAACGGTCACCTCCCCGCGCGAGCCTTGTTTCTCCCTTCCCCCACCGCGCCGCGGCCCCCCCGCCGGTTGGCGTTGCCGTGGGAGCAAGCCTCGCCCTGATTGGCTGTCGTTCGCTGTCAATCACGCCCGGTGGGGCCCGCCTTTTTGATCCTCGAGCTGCCATTGGTTAGCATCCCTTTCGGCCCCGCCCACGCGCGCTGTGATTGGCTGGGACCCGCGCGGCTCCGCTGGGTGCAAAACAAAGCGGCGCGGGGGCCGCGCTCCCGCCACCGGCGCGAGGCGCTCCTTCCCCCCCCATCCCCTCATGGCGGCCGCGCCCCCCCTGCTCCCCTCACGGCCGCCGCCATCGCCGCCCCCTCACGGCCCTCCCCGCGCCGGGCTCCCGCAGCCACCCCCAGCCCCCACCGGCACCTGCCGTCACCCCTGGTGTCCCCTCACGGTGTTACCGTTTAACCACACCTGGAAATTCGGCACAAGCCTGGAATGGGGCGGGGGGAGACAAAATTAAAGGTTTTGGGTTGAAGTATGAACGGTTTAATAAATGAGAAATGAAGTAAAATGCTGTAATAGCGTTAAATAAAGGTGATAACAGAAAGGGAAAGGAGACAAATTGCAATTGTTGACTGATGCCAGATCCCCTTCCGACATCCAGATTGCTGCCCGTGCTTTGGGATAATTCTGATAATTCCTGCAGTTTATATCCTGGGAATGTCACCCTGTGCTGGGAGCATCCCTTTGGCTGTGAGGGATCACCTGTCTGGTTTGTTTTGGAAACTCTGGCAAGAGCAGGAGACACAAAAAGAAAAGGAAAAAAAGAGTCCCTGACTTGGGCTAAACCACACAGGACACCCTTGCAGCTGAAGTGGCTGGGAGGACATGGAGAACCTGAAAAATTCACTCATTTTATGTAGTTTTTAGCAGTAGAAATGCAGTTTTTGAGCGCAGCGTGTGCCGTTGCAGAGGAACGCGGGCAGCAGCTCGGATGGGACGGAGGACTCGGATTTCTCCACGGACCCCGAGCACACGGACAGCTCTGAGAGCGACGGCACCTCCCGGAGATCTGCCCGTGTCACCCGCTCCTCGGCCCGCCTCAGCCAGAGCTCCCAGGGTACGGCAGCGCTTCTCCTGAAAACGGGGAAAGGTTCTCCTGAAAATGGGGAAAGATTCTTCTTTAAACCAGGGAAAGGCTCCTCATTAACTGGGGAAAGGCTCAGCCAGAGCTCACAGGGTAGGGCAAGGCTCCTCTTTAAACTGGGGAAAGGCTTCTCCGTAAACTGGGGAAGGGCTCTTCCTTAAACCAGGAAAAGGCTCTTCCTTAAACCAGGGCAAGGCTCCTGTCAAACCGGAGAAAGCCTTTCCTTAAACCAGGGCAAGGCTCCTCCTTAAACTGGGGAAAGGTTCTTTTTTAAACCAGGGAGAAGTTCTTCCTTAAAGTGGGGAAAAGCTCCTCCTTAAACCAGAGAAAGGCTCCTCCTTAAACCAGTGCAAAGCTTTTCCTTAAACCGGGGAAGAGCTTCTCCTTAACCCGGGGAAAAGCTTTTCCTTAAACCAGGAGAAGGCTCATCCAGCCCCACACACAGAATCCCAGGTGCAGCTCGACACCACAGGCAATCCTGCTGTTCCCAAGGGTCGTGGGTTCTTATCTAAACGCTGATGGTTCTTATCTAAACTGAGGGATCTTTGCTTCTCCAAATGGGAGCTGGGTGGTAATTACGGGTTAATTAAGTTGTTAAACCTGGAGAAAGCTGGTGGCACTCCAGATTGCTCTAAGTGTCCTGAGATTTTATCAGGCAAGGCCAGAGCATGGTGACATGGGCAGGACAGAGCCACGGGGTGTTGATCAGCATGGGGCAGGGGGGACCTGTGGGTGCTGTGGTGTGACTGTGGTGTCCCTGTGGGTGCTGTGGTGTCCTTGTGGGTGCTGTGGTGTGACTGTGGTGTCTCCATGGTGTGACTGTGGGTGCTGTGGTGTGACTGTGGTGTCCCCCCAGAGTAACTGTGGAGTCTCCACGGTGTGACTGTGGTGTCCCCACGGTTCCTGTGGTGTCTCTGTGGTTCTTGTGGTGTCCCCATGGTATGACTGTGGTTCCTGTGATTTTCCTGTGGTGTCTCCCCAATGTAACTATGGTGTCCCCATGGTTCCTGTGGTGTGACTGTGGTGTCCCTATGGTGTCCCCATGGTGTGACTGTGGTGTCCCCACAGTGCCCCCATGGTGTGTCCCTGGTGTGACCATGGTGTCCCCGCAGTGTGTCCCCGCTGTCCCCGCGGTGTCCCCGTGTGTAACCCTGCGTTCCCCCCGGCACAGACTCCAGCCCGGTGCGGAGCGCGGCGCCGTTCGGGCCGGACGAGCCGGTGTACTCCACGCGGAGGGTGACGCGCAGCCAGCAGCAGCCAGCTCCTGTCACCCCCAAGAAGTACCCGCTGCGCCAGACCCGCTCCTCGGGCTCCGAGACCGAGCAGGCCGTGGACTTCTCGGACAGAGGTACCCACAGGGGCAGGGAATGCTGCATTAGTGCCCACAGGGGCAGGGAATGCTGCATTAGTGCCCACAGGGGCAGGGAATGCTGTATTAGTGCCCACAGGGGCAAGGAATGCTGCCCTGGGGCACACAGGGGCAGGGAATGCTGCATTGGTGCCCAAAGGGGCAGGGAATGCTGCACTGGGACACACAGGGGCAGGGAATGCTGCATTAGTGCCCACAGGGGCAGGGAATGCTGCATTAGTGCCCACAGGGGCAGGGAATGCTGCATTGGTGCCCAGAGGGGCAGGGAATGCTGCATTGGCACCCAGAGGGGCAGGGAATGCTGCATTGGCACCCAGAGGGGCAGGGAATGCTGCACTGGCACCCAGAGGGGCAGGGAATGCTGCATTGGCACCCAGAGGGGCAGGGAATGCTGCACTGGGGCCCACAGGGGCAGGGAATGCTGCATTGGGGCACACAGGGGCAGGGAATACTGCTCCCAGGATGGGAGAGGCTCCGTGCAGCCCCTGAGGCATTTCTGGGATCGTTTTTGGGAGCGATTTTGGGATCTCTCCCCTGAGCTGCGTCCCCTGTGCTCCTCCCCAGACACCAAAAACGCAGCAGAGCACGACGAGTCCCCGCCCCGCACGCCCACGGGCAACGCGCCCTCCTCGGAGTCCGACATCGACATCTCCAGCCCCAACGTGTCCCACGACGAGAGCCTGGCCAAGGACATGTCCATGAAGGACTCGGGCAGCGACCTCTCGCACCGGCCCAAGCGCCGCCGCTTCCACGAGAGCTACAACTTCAACATGAAGTGTCCCACGCCCGGCTGCAACTCCCTGGGTGAGCCCCGGCCCCGGCATTGCTGCTTTGGGTGGTGTGAATCCTGGAAACAAGCAGGGAATTGGGGGCAGGAATGCCGAGGAAGGGCTCTGGACATGAGATGTGAGGCATGAATACAGGGATGGCGTTCCTGGAGGGTTTTTTCGTGTTTTGGGGAGTGACGGGATGAGGAACCTGATAGGTGTGGGAGGAAGCATGCCAGGTTTGTGGGCAGGGAAAGGGGATTTCAGTGCCAAACTACTGCACTCCCATCCCTGGCTGCTTTGGCTTAGTGTGAGGGGCAGGGAATGCCCCCTTCCTTTTTAAACCAGGAAGTTTCCTCCTCCTATCCCCTTGTCAGTGATCCTGAGGAACCAGATAGGAGGGTGAGCACAGGTGTGGGAGGAAACGTCCCAGGTTTGTGGGCAGGGAATTGGTTTTTGCCAGAAACAGGATTTCAGTGCCAAATTATTGCGCTCCCATCCCTGGCTGCTTTGGTTTAGAGTGAGAAAGGTTTTCCTTCCTTTTTAAACCAGGAAGTTTCCTCTTCCTCTCCCCCTGTCAGTGATCCTGTGAGGGATCTGCCCATGTGGGACACTTTCTCCACCTCTTTGGGACCATTTCTCACAGGTTGTGTTGTTTTTCTGACCCTTTGCAGGACACCTGACCGGGAAGCACGAGCGCCACTTCTCCATCTCGGGGTGCCCTCTCTACCACAACCTCTCAGCAGATGAGTGCAAGGTACACCTGAATGGTTCTGCCTTCTGATTTCCCCTCCTTTGGGATTTTTAGGGTAAAATGCTGAGCCTTGTGATGTGTGAGCAGCAAAACAGTTCACCCCTGCGTGCTGCTGTGCTTGGCTGTGAGGCAGCAGCGTTTGTGTGTCACACCTGGAGGGGCAGGGGGTGACAGGAGGTGGCTGCAGCCCTGACAGGTGAATTTTGGCCTCCAGGTGCGAGCGCAGAGCCGGGACAAGCAGATTGAGGAGCGGATGTTGGCCCACAGGCAGGATGACAACAACAGGCACGCCACCAGGCACCAGGTGAGGGGCACAGCCTCAGCTCCCAGCTCCCAGCACGGGGCCTGGGGCCTGGGCTCCCTTCTCCACATCCTGGGCAGCTGCTGGGGCAGTCCTGAGCCTGCCCAGCTGCCATTCCAGGGGGGGAAATTCCCTGGATCCCCTCAGTGAGGTGGGAGCAGGCAGGGAGAGCAGAGCTGTGTTCTGGGGATGATCCTTTCCCTGAGTTTGGATGTGCAGGAGCAGGGAATTCCTGCAGAGCTATAAACTGCAGTTTCCCTCTGAGTAAGCTGCAGAGAGCCAAACCAGGGCAATGACATTTCCCAGTCCCTGAGTCAGCTGGGAGCTGTTCCCCAGCACGGAGCTCACCCTGTCCTGTGGTGGGAAGGAAAATTTCCTGCTTTGCATTCCTGGGTGGCAGCTGCAGTGCCCTGTGATTAGCAGAGGATCTGGTTCACACCTCATGGAATGGCAGCCAGCATGGAATTCTTTGGGGTGAGCAGGGAAGGGGCAGCTTTGGAGGGGCTGGAGCCTCTCAAGGTCCCACCTGGGGTTTCTTTCAGGCCCCCACAGAGAGGCAGCTGCGGTACAAGGAGAAGGTGGCTGAGCTCAGGAAGAAGAGGAACTCGGGGCTCAGCAAGGAGCAGAAGGAGAAATACATGGTAAAATCAGGAATTCCATCCTTTCATTCCCCCTGGCATGAAGTCTGGCTCTCCCAGTCATCCTGCAGCATTCCCAGCTAGAAAAGCTGCAGGACCCAGCAGCTGTGCTGTGTTTTTGCAGGAGCACAGGCAGACCTATGGCAACACCAGGGAGCCTCTCCTGGAGAACCTGACCAGCGAGTACGACCTGGAGCTGTTCCGCAGGGCCCAGGCCCGCGCCTCTGAGGACCTGGTGAGACCCTGCCCAGGCACAGCCCTGGGGGCTCTGTGAGACCCTGCCCAGGCACAGCCCTGGGGGCTCTGTGGGACCCTGCCCAGGCACAGCCCTGGGGCTCTGTGAGACCCTGCCCAGGCACAGCCTTGGGGGCTCTGTGAGACCCTGCCCAGGCACAGCCCTGGGGGCTCTGTGAGACCCTGTGAGACCCTGCCCAGGCACAGCCCTGGGGGCTCTGTGGGACCCTGCCCAGGCACAGCCCTGGGGGCTCTGTGGGACCCTGTGAGACCCTGCCCAGGCACAGCCCTGGGGGCTCTGTGGGACCCTGTGAGACCCTGCCCAGGCACAGCCCCAGGCACAGCCCTGGGGGCTCTGTGGGACCTGGTGAGACCCTGCCCCAGGGGCTCTGTGGGACCTGGTGAGACCCTGCCCCAGGGGCTGTGTGAGACCCTGTGAGACCCTGCCCCAGCACATTCCCAGGCTCTGTGGGACCTGGCAGGCAGCACAGGGAGCTGGGCAGCAGCTCCAGGCCAACACAGTCAGCCCAGGCTGGGAGTGAGTGCCAGCTGTCCCCAGGGAGTGCTGGAGCTGAGCTCTGCACTCAGGAATGTGTGGTGACATTCCAGGGGTGCTCCCAGGGGACAGTGGCAGCTTCAGCGTCCCTGCTGAGGGCTGGTGACAGCAAAAGCCACCTCAGCCTTAGCCTGTGACTGAGTTCATGGGCTGGTGTTGCTGAAGCTCCTGAGGAGCCTCCCAAAGCCACATCTCATTCCAGAGAGGGATCAAAGGATCCTTTGATGCTTTGCTGGGGCACCTGGGGCAGAGCCCTGGGCTGTGTCATGGAGCCACAGGATGGACTGGGCTGGAAAAGCCCTCTGAGCTCATCCAGTGCCACCCGTGACCTGACCCCACCTTGTCACCAAGTGCCACATCCAGGCCTTTCTAAACACCTCCAGGGATGGTGACACTTCCCTGGGCAGCCCCCTCCAATTCCCAATCCCTCTTTTTGGGAAGAAATTCCTCCTCGTGTGCAGCCTGGCACAGCTGGGAGCCGTGTCCTCCTGTCCTGTTGTTCCCTATGAGCAGAGCCTGGCTGCACCCTCCTCTTGGGGTTATGGAGAGCCAGGAGGTCTATTCTGATCCTTTTCTCCAGGATAAACACCCCCAGCTGCTCTCACAGCACTCATGTCCTGTCCCTGGGGATCAGGAAAGGAGCAGGGAGTGACGAGCAGCCGTAGGAATTCATTGAAAAACAAATTAAAAAAACTTGAAACAGATTTCCTCCAGCAAAACAAATCCCAATTCCCCTCCTGCTGCTCTGAGTTCACTTTTTGGCTCACCCTGCTTTCCCCCCGGGGCAGGAGAAGCTGAGGCTGCAGGGGCAGATCACCGAGGGCAGCAACATGATCAAGACCATCGCGTTCGGGCGCTACGAGCTGGACACGTGGTACCACTCGCCCTACCCCGAGGAGTACGCGCGCCTCGGCCGCCTCTACATGTGCGAGTTCTGCCTCAAGTACATGAAGAGCCAGACCATCCTGCGCAGGCACATGGTGAGGGCTGGGGCCAGGCCTGCTGGGGAGGCTGCTCTGGGGTCAGGGAGAGCTCAGTCCTGCTGGGGAGGCTGCTGTAGGGTCAGGGAATGGCTCAGTCCTGCTGTGGGGTCAGGGAATGGCTCAGTCCTGCTGGGGAGGCTGCTCTGGGGTCAGGGAGAGCTCAGTCCTGCTGGGGAGGCTGCTCTGGGGTCAGGGAGAGCTCAGTCCTGCTGGGGAGGCTGCTGTAGGGTCAGGGAATGGCTCAGTCCTGCTGTGGGGTCAGGGAATGGCTCAGTCCTGCTGGGGAGGCTGCTGTAGGGTCAGGGAGAGCTCAGTCCTGCTGGGAGGCTGCTCTGGGTCAGGGAGAGCTCAGTCCTGCTGGGGAGGCTGCTGTAGGGTCAGGGAATGGCTCAGTCCTGCTGTAGGGTCAGGGAATGGCTCAGTCCTGCTGGGGAGGCTGCTGTAGGGTCAGGAATGACCCCAGTTCTGCTGTGGGGTCAGGGAATGGCTCAGTCCTGCTGGGGAGGCTGCTCTGGGGTCAGGGAATGGTTCAGGTCTGCTCTGGGGTTAGGGAATGGTTCAGTCATGCTGGGGAGGCTGCTCTGGGGTCAGGGAATGACCCTAGTTCCGCTCTGGGGTCAGGGAATGGCTCAGTCCTGCTGGGGAGGCTGCTCTGGGGTTAGGGGGGGCTCAGTCCTGCTGGGAGTCCTGCTGTGGGGTCAGGGAATGGTTTAGTCATGCTGGGGAGGCTGCTCTGGGGTCAGGGAATGGCTCAGTCCTGCTGTGGGGTCAGGGAATGGCTCAGTCCTGCTGGGGAGGCTGCTCTGAGGTCAGGGAATGACCCCAGGTCTGCTGTGGGGTTAGGGAATGGCTCAGTCCTGCTCTGGGGTCAGGGAGAGCTCCTTCCTGTTGGAAATGCTGCTCTGGGGTCAGGGAATGGCTCAGTCCTGCTGGGGAGGCTGCTCTGGGGTTAGGGGGGGCTCAGTCCTGCTGGGAGTCCTGCTGTGGGGTCAAGTGTGGCTCATTCCCACTGGGAATGCTGCTGTGGGGTCAGGGAATGGCTCAGTCCTGTAGGAAATGCTGCTGTGGGGTCAGGGAGTTGCCCAGCCAGGCTCAGCCTATGCACATGGCAGTGTCTGACACCAGGCTGGCCTGGCTGGGTTGCAATGGCAGGCCAGGCTGCAGTTCCCTGTCCCCCTGCAGCAGTTCCCTGTCCCCTGCAGCAGCTGCTGTCCCCAGGCCAGCAGTGACAGTCCCATTCTGTCCCTGTCCCAGGCCAAGTGTGTCTGGAAGCACCCCCCGGGGGACGAGATCTACCGCAAGGGCTCCATCTCTGTCTTCGAGGTGGATGGCAAGAAAAACAAGGTGAGTGGGACCAGGGTGGCCCTGCAGACATCCAGGGTGGCCCTGCAGACATCCAGGGTGGCCCTGTGGCCCTGCTCACAGAGGGGCTGCTGCAGTTGGGCCGTTCCTGCAGGAGTTTTGCTGCTGCTCCTGTGGTGCTCCAGCAGCTCCCTGTGTGTCTCACCCAGCAGAGGTGAGGGGCAGGATCCAGGCTCCATCACCAATGCTCTGTTTGCCCATCATTTCTCTGATGATTCTGAGGGGTTTTTTTGTCCTTTCCCAGGTGGTTTTGCCCACATTTGGGGTATCCCACTGGAGTAAACACCTGCATCTTGGGGTATCCCACTGGAATAAACACCTGCATCTCTTTTCTGTGCTCAGATCTACTGTCAGAACCTGTGTCTGCTGGCAAAGCTTTTCCTGGACCACAAAACCCTCTATTATGATGTGGAACCTTTCCTCTTCTACGTCATGACAGAGGCTGACAACACTGGCTGCCACCTGATCGGGTATTTCTCCAAGGTCAGTGCAAAACATTCATCCCCCACCTCACTAAAATGGGATTTAGGGCCCCCTCCTCAGCTCTGAATCCCTTTTGCAGCCTCAGGATTTGCTGCTTTTGGGAGCAGATGAAAGTCCAAGGCTGAGCTGCAGGGGTTGTTGTGTTTGCTGAGGGATTGCAGGTGCTGTGCTGCTCCATCTTTTCTCATTCCCAGCAAAAACTAAACCAGCTCCAAGGAATTGTAGTTACCAGGAAGCAGAGTGGTGTAGGGGAGAAAGAAACTGGGGAGGAATGTGGAGAAAAAATACATGAAAATAAATTTTAAATAATATTAATAATAAATATAAAATAAAAATAAATATTAATAAATTTAAAAAGAAATCACCATGATTTCTTCTGCCAGGAAGCAGAGTGGTGTCTTCATTGGGGAGAAAGAAACTGAGAAGGAATGTGGAGAAAAATACATGAAAATAAATTTTAAATATATTAATAATAAATATTAGAATAAAAAAATTAAATAAATTTTAAAAGAAATCACCATGATTTCTTCTGCCAGGAAGCAGAGTGGTGTCTTCATTGGGGAGAAAGAAACTGAGAAGGAATGTGGAGAAAAATACATTAAAATAAATTTTAAATAGTATTAATAATAAATTTTAAAATAAAAATAAATATTAAAATAAAAATAAATACTAAATAAATTTAAAAAGAAATCACCATGATTTCTTCTGCCAGGAAGCAGAGTGGTGTCTTCATTGGGGAGAAAGAAACTGAGAAGGAATGTGGAGAAAAATACATTAAAATAAATATTAATCACTGTGATTTCTTTCTGAAGTAAAACAGTTAAAGGAGTAAAAATTCTGAGTTCCCTCCTGTCTGCTCTTGTTTCCAGGAGAAGAATTCCTTCCTCAACTACAACGTGTCCTGCATCCTGACCATGCCCCAGTACATGAGACAAGGCTATGGCAAAATGCTCATTGACTTCAGTGAGTGTGGGGGGAAATTCTGGGCAAAAATTCCTCCAGCTCCACCAGGAAATCTCACCTGGCTGCTGCTGCTGGAGCAGCTTCCATCCTGGCTCGTTTCTGAGTTGTTCAAAATGTGGTTATTTTTATATTTTTTTAGGCTATTTGCTGTCTAAAGTAGAGGAAAAAGTTGGCTCCCCAGAGCGTCCCCTGTCCGACCTGGGCCTCATCAGCTACAGGAGCTACTGGAAGGAAGTTCTGCTGCGGTACCTGCACAACTTCCAGGGCAAGGAGATCTCCATCAAAGGTCAGAGGGGGGTTTGGGAACACCCCTGAGCCTCTCAGGCCTGCCTCACCCACCCAGGTGCTTGTGGAGCACTGAATTCCATAGGATGTTGGGAGTGGCTCCTTCCCAGCCCTGCCACCAGCACAGCTGGGCCGTGGTGCAGCATTTTAGAGGATGAATTGGCTGCTTGATGAAAAAAACTGCAATTTTAAAAAGATTCGGCAAAAAGCTTCATCCTGCTGTGTGTTAGAATGTTTATTTGAACAAAAAAATTGCTCCAGCAGCCAATATTGAGATTATTTGGCCTTTTTTTGATGGCATTTCTCTGTTGGTGGCACCTGGGGGGATGTGGAGTTTCCAGGGGTTGTGAGGTACCCTGGAAAAGCAGGATTGCATCTTCTCTCAGGGGCTTTGTTACAGATCCCAAACCCAACACCCCCAAACCCCTGCAGCCCTGCTCAGTCCCACATTCCTGAGGGATTGCACCGAGCTGGTGCTGGCCCAGGGCTCTGGGGCTGTGTCAGAGGCTCTGGTGGGCTCTGATTGCAGAGATCAGCCAGGAGACTGCTGTGAACCCCGTGGACATCGTGAGCACCCTGCAGGCCCTGCAGATGCTCAAGTACTGGAAGGGCAAACACCTGGTCCTCAAGAGACAGGTGAGCCTGGGGGGACCTCCCTTCACCTCCTCCTTCTCCTTGCTGCAATCATTAATTCCATGGGTTCTCCATTCCTCCTTTTCCTTGCTGCAATCATTAATTCCATGGGTTCTCCATTCCTCCTTCTCCTTGCTGCAATCAGGAATTTCATGGGTTCTCCATTCCTCCTTCTCCTTGCTGCAATCATTAATTCCATGGGTTCTCCATTCCTCCTTCTCCTTGCTGCAATCAGGAATTTCATGGGTTCTCCATTCCTCCTTTTCCTTGCTGCAATCATTAATCCCATGGGTTCTCCATTCCTCCTTCTCCTTGCTGCAATCATTAATTCCATGGGTTCTCCATTCCTCCTTTTCCTTGTTGGAATCAGGAATTTCTTGGGTTCTCCTTTTCCTTGCTGGAGTCAGGGTTTCCTTGGTTCCTCCTCCCTTTCCTTGCTGGAGTCAGGGCTTCCTTGAGTTCTCCATTCCACCTTTTCCTTGCTGGAATCAGGAATTCCATGGGTTCTCCTTTTCCTTGTTGGAATCAGGGCTTCCTTGGGTTCTCCATTCCTCCTTTCCCTTGTTGGAATCAGGAATTCCACGGGTTCTCCTCCTTTTCCTTGTTGGAATCAGGAATTCCATGGGTTCTCCTCCTTTTCCTTGTTGGAATCAGGAATTCCATGGGTTCTCCTCCTTTTCCTTGTTGGAATCAGGAATTCCATGGGTTCTCCTCCTTTTCCTTGCTGGAGTCAGGGCTCCATGGGTTCTCCTTTTCCTTGCTGGAATCAGGGTTTCCTTGGGTTCTCCAGCCTGCTCATTCTCATCTCCAAGTAAAACAGAATGAGCCCTGCAAGACACCCCAAAATCCCACCCTGAGCATCCCTGGGAAGGGTATCCAAACCCCCCTGGCAGCCTCGGGGCTGTGCCCATTCCCTGTTCCAGTGCCCAGCCCCCTCTGGATGAGGAACTTTTCCCTGAAATCCAACCCAAACCTCCCTGACCTGCTGTGAAAGGGATCCTGCATCGCTCCTGCTTGTTCCCTCCCTGATAAATCCCTGGGTGAGGGTTAAACCCCAAACCTCTTCCCTTCCCTGGGGCCCCTTTGGAGCTCGACTGAGGGGCTTCTAGAAAACTCCATGGAGGAGAAGTTGTTCTTTTGGGGCAGCTTTGGTGTTAACTCTGCTGTTGTTTTGCTGTTACTTTGGTGTTGTTTTGGTCTTGTTTTGGTGTTACTCTGCTATTATTTTGGTCTTGTTTTGGTGTAATTCTGCTGTTGTTTTGGTCTTGTTTTGGTGTAACTCTGCTGTTGTTTTGGTGTTATTTTGGTGTAACTCTGCTGTTGTTTTGGTGTTGTTTTGGTGTAACTCTGCTGTTGTTTTGGTGTTCTTTTGGTGTAACTCTGCTGTTCCTTTGCCGTTCCTTTGAGGCATTAATGGCTGAGCCCCCTCCCCTTTGGGGTGCTGTCCCAGGGGTGATTCCCCACCAGGATCACCCCTGAGCTGCCTCCCCCCTGCTGTCCCCAGGACCTGATTGATGAGTGGATCGCCAAGGAGGCCAAGAGGTCCAACAGCAACAAGACCATGGATCCCAGCTGCCTCAAGTGGACCCCTCCCAAGGGCACCTAGGCGTCCCCAGCAGCGTCCCCAGCAGAGGAGGATCCGTGTGCTTGGCTCTGCAGTGTCCCCAGGGCGGGTCACCCCGGGCTGGCCTGGCCTGGCCCTGTGTCCCCACAGTTCTGAGGAACTCGGATGTTTCGGCCTCAGTGAGGCCGCGAGGACTGGAAGTGTCTGGGAGCCCCAGGAAGCTGAGGAGCTCTGACTGCTGGGCCTGTCCCTGTCCCTGCTGTCCTGCTCCGTCCCTCTGTCCCTCCTGCAGCTTCCCTGGGGGCCGGGCTCACCCCTGGCTCTTGGACAGTGCTGGAAATGCTTCTCTGGGGCAGCACCATCAGTGCTTGGAGCTGCTCCTGCCCCGTGCCGTGTCTGGAATAGCTTTAGTGGGATCATTGCCCCTCTCCCAGCAGTTTTCCCTAGAATCCAGCAAATCTTCACTTAGTTCCTGTTGTACAGCCAGAATTGCACCTCCTGCACCTGAGGGAGTCACTGGGTGTCCCTGTCACCCCCTCCTGGAGCCACCACAGCCCTGCTGGAAGCACCTCTGGAGTAGAATTCCCATTTTTCCTGGTGTGTATCTCATGGAATTGCTGAGTTCCTGTACATAAACCACCTGCTGAGTGTATTCCCCTGGAGATGTTTTTCCCAGAGCAGCCTTCCTGGAATTGCAGGTCCCTTTTTATTAGAGTTTTTTCTTTCCCCTCCAGGCTGAAGGAATCCAAACTTTGGCCTTTTCCAAAGCACCAATTCCAGGAGCTGTTGGGCTGCTGTGCTCCAGGGAGGGATGGATTCCCTGGCAGAGCAAAAAAAAAAAAAAAGAAAGCTTTGATTCTTCCCTCCCATCAGCAGAAATATCCCAGAATGGCCTCCCAGTAAAACCACTGTCCTCATGCCACCCATCCCTGGGTGGCTCCAGTGTCACTGACAGAGGGACAGCCCTGGGAAGGGGCTCAGTTCCCTGGTCCCAGTGCTGATCTCAGTGATCCCAGTGCTGAATTCCCTGATCCCAGTGCTGAATTCCCTGATCCCAGTGCTGATTGCTCCATCCCAGTGCTGATTTCAGTGATCCCAGTGCTGAATTCCCTGATCCCAGTGCTGAATTTCAGTGATCCCAGTGCTGATTTCAGTGATCCCAGTGCTGAATTCCCTGATCCCAGTGCTGATTTCCTCCACCCCAGTGATTCCTCACGGAACAGGGTGTGAAATGAAGCACTCCTGGGAAGGTGGAGCCATTCCCATTAACCACTGCCCCATCCTGACTGGAAAAGCTCCCTCCTGTTCCCTGCCTTTCTCCTGGAGCCCCAGAGCACCAGCAGCCCCTCGGTGCTCAGCGTGGGCCTTGTGGGCATTACTGACCCTGCTGTCCCCAGCTCAGATTCCCAGGGATGTCCCAGGGGAGGCTCCTGCTCCTGTCCCTGCTGGGCTGTGCTGCTCCTGTACCCACTCCTCAATAAAAGCATGTTCCTGCTCCAGCCCTGCCTTCTGCCTTCCCCCTGTCCCCGGGGCCCTCTGAACCCACCCCCAGGCCTGGGCATTTTGGGATTGGGACTGGAGCAGCCTTGGGGTTGGGTCTTTCCCAAATATTCTGCTCTGGACAGTTGCAGAGCTTTGAACCCTTTTCCATGAAGGAATTTTCCCTGATACCCATCCTGAATCTCTCCTGGTGCTTGGGGCTGTTCTTGGGACCAGAAGAGTTTTCCCCACATGAAGTTTTCCCCTTTTCCATGAAGGAATTTTCCCTGATGCCCATCCTAAACCTCTCCTGGCACCTGGGGCTATTCGTAGGACAAGAATTTTCACCCCATGGAATTTCCCCCTTTTCCATGAAGGAATTTTTCTCTGATACCCATCCTAAACCTCCCCTGGCACAACCTGAGGCTGTTCTTGGGACAAGAAGAGTTTTCCCCACATGGAATTTCCCCCTTTTCCATGTAGGAATTTTCTCTGATATCCATCCTAAACCTCCCCTGGCACCTGGGGCTCTTCTTGGGACAAGAATTTTCCCCACATGGACCTTTCCCCTTTTTCATGTAGGAATTTTCCCTGATATCCATCCTGAACCTCCCCTGGCACTTGGGGCTGTGCTTGGGACCAGAAGAGTTTTCCCCACATGGAATTTCCCCCTTTACCATGAAGGAATTTTCCCTGATATCCATCCTAAACCTCCCCTGGCACCTGGGGCTCTTCTTGGGACAAGAATTTTCCCCACATGGACCTTTCCCCTTTTTCATGTAGGAATTTTCCCTGATATCCATCCTAAACCTCCCCTGGCACAACCTGAGGCTGTTCTTGGGACCAGAAGAGTTTTCCCCACATGGAATTTCCCCCTTTTCCATGAAGGAATTTTCTCTGATACCCATCCTAAACCTCTCCTGGCACCTGGGACTCTTCTTGGGACAAGAATTTTCCCCACATGGACCTTTCCCCTTTTCCACGAAGGAATTTTCCCAGTTCCCATCCTGAACCTCCCCTGGAACTTGGGGCTGTTCTTGGGACCAGAAGAGTTTTCCCCACATGGATTTTCCCCCTTTACCATGAAGGAATTTTCCCTGATATCCATCCTGAACCTCTCCTGGCACAACCTGAGGCTGTTCTTGGGACCAGCAGAGTTTTCCCCACACTGAGGGAAAGCTGCTGAAAGAAAATTCCCTGAGATCTCTCTGAATTTCCAGGAGCTGCTCTGTGGTTCCTGGTTGGAATTCCTGCTGGCTTCTCCTTTTTGCTGGGGTGGTTTGGGGCAGGATGTGGTGGGGAGCAGGGGCTGATGTTCCCAAAATGACCCGGGGGAAGCAGAGGAAGAGACAGGAGCTAAATCCGTGCGGTGACTTCAGCTGTTCCTATTGTCATCCTCCATCCACGGGGACAATCCCTGTGCTCCAGCCCCCCCTCCCTCGCTGTCCCAAACCCACGGAAAGTGCTGGAACAGCCTCTCCTGGCCAGGGAAGAGCAGCTCTATTCCTGGGAGCATCCCCTGTCATTATCTCAGCCTTTCCTGCCCTCCCCAGCCCGGCCCACGCGGCCCCAAAACCGCCCGAGGTGCAGGAGGAAAACGGGAGCCGGGAGAGGGAAAAGAAAACATCCCCAGGAAACCGCGGAGCCCAAAGGCTCCGGTGGCTTTCCTGCAGGAGAGCTCAGCCCCCGGAGCTGCCAGGCAGGGCTGGCACCTCCCTGAGAGCCCGGGCAAAGCTGGCACCTCCCTGCAGTGCCCAGGCAGGGCTGGCACCTCCCTGCAGTGCCCAGGCAGGGCTGGCATCTCCCTGAGAGCCCGGGCAGGGCCGGCATCTCCCTGAGAGCCCAGGCAGGGCTGGCATCTCCCTGAGAGCCCGGGCAGGGCTGGCATCTCCCTGAGAGCCCGGGCAAAGCTGGCATCTCCCTGAGAGCCCGGGCAGGGCTGGCACCTCTCTGCAGTGCCCAGGTAAAGCTGGCATCTCCCGGAGAGCCCAGGCAGGGCTGGCATCTCCCTGAGAGCCCAGGCAGGGCTGGCAAATCACTGCAGTGCCCAGGCAGGGCTGGCACCTCCCTGAGAGCCCGGGCAGGGCTGGCAAATCACTGCAGTGCCCAGGCAGGGCTGGCACCTCCCTGAGAGCCCGGGCAGGGCTGGCATCTCCCTGCAGAGCCCAGGCAGGGCTGGCATCTCCCTGCAGTGCCCAGGCAGGGCTGGCATCTCCCTGAGAGCCCGGGCAGGGCTGGCATCTCCCTGCAGTGCCCAGGCAGGGCTGGCACCTCCCTGAGAGCCCAGGCAGGGCTGGCACCTCCCTGCAGTGCCCAGGCAGGGCTGGCACCTCCCTGAGAGCCCAGGCAGGGCTGGCATCTCTCTGAGAGCCCGGGCAGGGCTGGCATGTCCCTGAGAGCCCAGGTAAAGCTGGCATCTCCCTGAGAGCCCAGGCAGGGCTGGCACCTCCCTGCAGAGCCCGGGCAGGGCTGGCACCTCCCTGAGAGCCCGGGCAGGGCTGGCATCTCCCTGCAGTGCCCAGGGAGCCAGAACCTTCCTGAGCCCGGGCCTGCTTTGGGATCACAGCTCTGGAACCGTTTGGGATGGAGGGATCCTAAATCCCAGCCATTCCCACCCCTGGCATGGAGGGATCCTAAATCCCAGCCATTCCCACCCCTGGCATGGAGGGATCCTAAATCCCCTGCCCTGGGCAGGACGCCTTCCACCATCCCAGTGCCATCCTTGGGCACTTCCAGGCATGGGGCACCCACATTTTATCTGGAAAACCCATTCCAGCCCCTCATCAGCGCCTGCTGTTCCCAGTTCTCCCAGTTTGGGCACGTCCTTTCCTGAGCTGAGCTGGGAGCAGGAGGCTTCTGGCAGCTGGCAAGGAGCAGGATCCCAGGAAAATTTGGGATTTTGGGCAATTCCAGCGAGTTCCTGGTGAGCCAAAGTGCCCGGGAAGTGTGAGTGAGGGAAAAGCTTCCCGAGATTTCCAGCGGGACTGGGATTCCAGGCAGGGCAGCAGAGGGTGCTGCTTCCCCGGGCAAAGGCAGCAAATCCTGCCGGGAGCTCGGGGTGGCTTTGGCTGGAATTTATCCCTGATTTCTGGGCAAAAAGAGAGGGATATTGGGGACGTGGGAGAGGGACAATTCCTGAGCTGGGCTGGGGTGTCTGAGCCATCCCCAGCTGTGCAGGATGTTGGTGGGGAATCGGGATCAGCAAGGAATCATCAGGAATCGGGGAATCACCAGGTGATCCCAAGTGGGATCCCGAAATCCCAATAAGCATCCCAAGGTTCCGGGATCATCGGGAAAGGTTTCTCTGCATGGAGCCCTGGCCTTGTTTGGGCAGAGCAGGGCCTGGCTGGGACACCAGGATCACCCAGGGGAGCTCTGCCTGCAGATCCGGCTGGGTCAGAAAGTTCTGGTGACTCAGCAGGAGCTGCTGCTGCTCCCTGTGAGTCACTGCTGGGGTGAGGGAGGGAGGGAGGGATCCAGGGAATCCATGGATGGATGATGGATGGATGGATGGATGGATGGATGGATGGATGGATGGATGGATGGATGATGGATGGATGATGGATGATGGATGATGGATGGATGGATGGATGGATGGATGGATGGATGGATGGATGGATGGATGGATGGATGGATGATGGATGGATGGATGATGGAGGATGGATGATGGATTGATGGATGGATGGATGATGGATGGATGATGGATGGATGGATGGATGGATGATGGATGGATGATGGATGGATGGATGGATGGATGGATGGATGGATGGATGGATGGATGATGGATGGATGGATGGATGGATGATGGATGATGGATGGATGATGGATGGATGGATGGATGGATGATGGATGATGATGGATGGATGATGGATGGATGATGGATGGATGATGGATGGATGGATGGATGGATGATGGATGGATGATGGATGGATGAGGATGATGGATGGATGGATGGATGGATGGATGGATGGATGGATGATGGATGGATGGATGGATGGATGGATGGATGATGGATGGATGATGGATGGATGATGGATGGATGGATGATGGATGATGGATGGATGGATGGATGATGGATGGATGATGATGGATGATGGATGGATGGATGATGGATGATGGATGGATGGATGGATGGATGATGGATGGATGGATGGATGGATGGATGGATGGATGGATGATGGATGGATGGATGATGGATGGATGATGGATGGATGGGTGATGGATGGATGGATGGATCCATGGATCCATGGATGGATGATGGATGGATGGATCCATGGATGGATCCATGGATGGATCCTCATCCCAAACTGATAATGGGAATTGCTGCTGTGGCTCCTGGGCTGCATCCCAGTGGGAGAAAAAGAAATAGAATTTGCAGAAAATCGCCTCAGATCGATTTTTCTGCCAAAAAAGCACATCCCAGACCAGGCCAGGACACCCAGACGAGGCCAGGACACCCCAGACGAGGCCAGGACACCCCAGGCCAGGCCAGGACACCCCAGGGCAAGCCAGGACATCCCAGGACACCCCAGGCCAGGCCAGAGGTGTTTGGCTGCCCAGGGCTCTCGCAGGGCTCTCTCCTTTTCCTGACACCCCCAGGAATTCCCCGCAGCCACTCCAGGGATTCTGGGGTTCAGGGCATGGAGGATCTTTCCCGAAATGTTCCTCCTGCCCTTTCCTGAGGAGCAGAGCCTGGAGCTGCCTCTGCCCGGCCGGGCTCCAGCCCCGTCCCTCTGTAATTACGGGATATTTTTGGCGTCCCTTCCTCTCGCTGTTCCGGGCCCGCTGCCCCCGCAGGATGAGCGGGGAAGGTGCCGGGCTCGGGAAGCAGCAAATCCCGGCCTCCAAAGGGCCGGGAGGAGCGGGAGCCGCTGGCCAGGGCTGGCAGCGAGCCCCGGGCCGGCCCCAGCGCAGCGATCCCAGTGCTCCCAGTGTGGCAGGGATGGGGAGCCGGGCCGGGCCAGGCCGGCAAAACCGGGGGGTTTGGGGCAGCACGGGGTGCTCTGTCCCTCTGGGGGCAAACTCCCAGCTGGCTGTCCCAAAAAACTGGATTTGATGCTGGAAGTGCTGCTGGGGGCTGTCCCCATTCCCAGAGCTGCCCTGGGACTGGGATTTCTCCTGGTTCAAAGCTTCTCTTTCCTGAAACCCTATTTTCAAGCCCCTTTTAATTTTATTTTTGTATTCACCAAGTTGAAGTTTTTCCACTGAGCAAAATTTAGGATTTGCTGTCACCTGCAAAAGGGAGCTGCCTGAGCCATTCCCTCAGGAGCAGGTTCAGAACCTTTGATCCGGGGCTGGAAAAGTGACACGGACGCTCCTGGCTCGGGAATGTGGAGCTGCCTTTGCATTCCTGACAGGAATGCTCGGGCTGAGCCAGCCCCGGGCTCCCAGGCTGGGTCCAGAGAGCCCCGGGAGCCACCCTGGAGCAGCCCCGAGCCTCGGCCCCATCCCTGGGCTGATCCCATCCCATTGATCCCACCCCACCCCATCCCATCCCATCCCACCCCACCCCATCCCATCCCATCCCATCCCATCCCATCCCATTCCCATCCCATCCCATCCCATCCCATCCCATCCCATCCATCCCATCCCACCTCATTGATCCCATCCCACACCATTGTTCCCATCCCACCCCATTGATCCCATCCCATCCCATCCATCCCATGGATACCATCCCACCCCATCCCATCCATCCCATCCCATCCATCCCATCCCATCCCATCCCATGGATCCCATCCCATGGATCCCATCCCATCCCATTGATCCCATCCCATCCCATCCCATGGATCCCATCCCATTGATCCCATCCCATCCCATTGATCCCATCCCATCCCATCCCATGGATCCCATCCCATCCCATCCCTTGATCCTATCCCATCCATCCCATCCCATCCCATCCCATCCATCCCATCCCATCCCCCATCCCATCCCATCCCATCCCATCCCATGGATCCTATCCCATCCCATCCCACCCCACTGATCCCATTCCATCCCATCCCATCCCATCCCATCCCATCCCATCCCATCCCATCCCATCCCATCCATCCCATGGATCCCATCCCATCCCACCCCATTGTTCCCATTCCATCCCATCCCACCCCATCGATCCCATCCCATCCCGGGAGATCCAGAGCCGCCTCTGGAGCAGAATTCCCAGCTCAGCTGCTTCCAGTTACATCCCCGACACATGAAAGGGGCTCGGGTTTAAATTTAGCCGGGCAGGAAAAAGGAAAAGCCTTTTATCCTCCTGCTGCTCGTCCCGGCTCCAAACCCATCCCGGGGAACCACAATTCCCACTGGGATTGGGGCTGCGGAGCCACAGCCGGGATGGGCTGGGCTGGGCAGGGACACAGGGACACAGGGACAGGGGGACAGGGTTTTGTTGCACTTTGGGGGCTCAGGCAGCCCCGATTCCCTGCGTTTTCACCCCAAATCCACAGCATTCCTCCTGGGAAGGTTCATCCCGCTCCTCTCCCGGCCCGGGGCAGCTCCAGCGGGGCAGGGAGCGGCTGCCAGGGCCGGGGAGAGCTCCGGGCCGGGAGCTCCTGGCTGCGAGCGCCTCTTCCTCCCGCCGGGGGGAACTGGGCTGGATTCGCTCCAGGTTTGCCTTGGCTGCCCAGGGACTTGGCCCCCGCTCCTGCTGCTCGGCCCCGGGGCCAGCGGGATGCGCTGGAGCGTCCCCATTCCCGCTTTTCCAAGGAATCCCATCCCGGCGCTGCCGGAGCGGCCGCGGGTGCGTTCGGATCCCAGCGCGTCCCAGTTCCTCCAGCGGGGGCCGCGGTCCCGTCCCAGCACGGAGCTGCCCCGGGAATTTCCAGGCTCCAGGGACCAGGCTGTCCAAAGCCAGGGCGTGAATTCCATCTCCCACCGCTGATTCCAGAGGTTCCCTCTCCTGGGAAACCCCTGGGATGGGCTCTGTGTGTGCTGGAGCAAAACCAGTTTGGGACTGGGACCAGTCTGGGATCAAACCGTTTCCTTCGCTCTCTTTCCAAGAATTAATTTTATTTTTCCAGCGGATCTGGAAGAGGGAATGTTGAGGTTTGGATTGTTTGGATTTTTTTTTTTTTTTCTCCCTTTCCTTGTGTCTGGATGCGTTCCCAGCCAAACACCGAAAATGAAATTTTTCTTCTTCTTCCCAGTGAGAAAATTCCTTCTTTTCTGGGAAGAGGGGTCGGGGTCGGGGTGGAACTGCCCCGATCCCCGATTTGGGAGGGGCAACCGCGGCCAGGGAATGCAGAGCCGGGAGAAAAGGCTCAGGAAAGGCCGGGACCACTGCAGGGAACCTGCCCCGGTGGCTGCAGCTCCCAGACCCTCGGATTCCAAACGCTCGGGGGGAGAAAAGGGAAGGGAGGAATTCCCGGCTGGAGGAAATGGGAGATGCTCAGGTTGGATTAATTCCCACTGGATCCGCGGCTGGATTCTGCTTTCCAGGCGGGGACCGGGAGCCCTCGGGGACCGGAGCCCTCGGGGACCGGAGCCCTCGGGGCCCGGGGCGCGGCGCGGAGCCGCCCCGGTGTTTTTTGTTTGGATCCCGCGGTTTCCCAGCGGTGCCCGCAGGTCTGCGGGAGCCGCCGCGGGCGGAGCCTCGCCCCGGGCCCGGGACGGTGGGAATGGAGCTGGGAGCGGCTGTGGGGTCCCTGCCATACCCCTGGAGCTCTGCAGGAGCTTCCCAAACCCCCGGTTTAACCCCGGTTTAACCCCGGTTTGACCCCGGTTTAACCCCGTGCCCAGCCGGGCCCGGTTGCTGACCGAGGGGACTCTCTGGACTTTCCCAAGAATTGTGAAATCCCCCGGGGAAGGTTGGCAGAGCGGGAATGTCTCGGGCTCCGGCACCGTGGAAGGTCAGGCCGTGCCAGGCTGGACTCGATGATCTCAAATCCCGGGATTTGGGGCGGGGGGTGCGGAGCAGCGGCACCCCCTGAGCCATCCTGTCCCTCGGGGGGGTTCGGGGGCTCCGCCACCCACGGCGAGAGCGGCATCACCCCGGATCCCGCGGCAGCATTCCAAGGAATCCGGGGCTGGCCGCGCTCCCCGGGCCCGGTCCCGTGTGCAGGTAGGAGCAGGCTCGGCGGAGCGGGGCTTGGAACGAGCCCAGGGCCCCTCCGCGCCCCCCGAACCCGGCACGGTTCATCCCCCCCCGGCCACGGAAGCTCAGGGAAGCCGCAGCTCGGCCCCCGAGGGCCTGGAGGTGGAATCTCCGCCTCGTCAGCTGCGAAATGGGGAATTGTTGTGGAAATCTGAGCCCGGGAATGAGAGCGGGACGCTGCAAAAGGAGGGATGATCCCAGAGGAACGAGGATGGGCCCCGGGATGCGGGAATTGCGCGGACAAAGCACAAAACACAACAAAGCACAAAAGGAGCGGATGGGTTTGCCCAGGGCCGTGCAGGAAGCCCGGGGGGGCGAGCGAGGAAATCCCACCCAGCCCAATCCCAGCCCCATCCCATCCAGCCCCATCCCAGCCCCATCCCAGCCCCATCCCATCCCATCCCATCCCATCCCATCCCATCCCATCCCATCCCATCCCATCCCATCCCATCCCATCCCATCCCATCCAGCCCCATCCCAGCCCCATCCCAGCCCATCCCATCCCATCCCATCCCATCCCATCCCATCCCATCCCAGCCCAGCCCATCCCAACCCCATCCCATCCCAGCCCATCCCAGCCCCATCCCAGTCCCATCCAGCCCATCCCATCCCATCCCATCCCATCCCAGCCTATCCCAGTCCCATCCAGCCCATCCCAGTCCATCCCAGTGCTCCAGCTGCTCCTGGCCTCTGGACCCTCCCAGTTTAGGGAAGAGCCCCGGGGGCAGAGCCCTGACCCGGATTTGCCCCTTTCGGCCCGGGAACGCCCCTGTGAGGAGGCTCCAGCCCGGAGCCGTCCCTGGCTCCCCTCGGGGCTCCCGGGAGCCCAATTCCCTCTCCGGGCCCATCCCGGGCCGGACCGGGGCCGGTCCCAGCCCATTCTCAGGCCACGGCCGCGCTGTTTCCCAGCCCTCCTGGCCGCTCTTCAAAGCCGGGCGGCGCAGAGAAACATCTCCAGGCTCATTCCCATTCCCTTCTCCCAGCCGGGCCGGGCTCCTGGAGCCTTCCCTGCCCGAGAGGAGCCCGGCACCGGCTCCTTGTGGGATCTGCCCCCGTGCCAGGCTCCGGCTCCGCTTTCATCCCGCCCCTCCTCGCCTTTGATTCCCGGCGCTGGAAGGAGGCTGGAGCAGGGAATTGTCAGCCCGGGCCCCTCCCGCCGGCTCCGTGCGGTGCAGACGGAGCGGGAGATCAAAGCCCGGCGCCTTTTTTTTAGCTGGAATGCGGCGGGCCGGGAGCTGCGGCCAATTCCAGCGGCGGTTCCTCTCCCGTAACTCGATCCCACATCCCTGGAGGCGTCCCCGGCCCTGACAGGTGACACTGGAGCCGCTCCTCGGCAACAAGTCCTGACTTTGCAGCGCACGGAGCTTTTCCGGCAGCGTTTGGAGGCTGCGGTCGGGCTGGGATGAGCTCGGCTTGGAAAGGACTCACCTGGATGGGATTAACCCTTTCCGGAGCTCCGGGATTCTTCCCTGCTGCAGTTCCGAGGGATGGCAGCCTCTCTGGGGGATTTGGGAGCAGCTTTTGTGTCTTTTTCCTCGCGCGTTTCCCACTGTCCCGACCTCCCTGTTCCCCACGCTCCTCAGGTGGCACCATCAGGAGGAAGCTCCAGCCGGGATTTCCCTCCCTGGAAGCAGGAGAATCGCTCCAGCCTTTCCACAGCAGCAGGAGGCTCCAGGAATCAGCTCTCGGAAAAGTTCCTGCCCCAGTCTGACCTCGGGGAGGGGGCGATAAATCCCAATAAATCCCAATAAATCCCAATAAATCCCAATAAATCCCTCTGGGCTGGCAGGAGTGCCCGGGACACGCCCGGGATCCTCTCTGGGATCACATCCAGGCTCGGGGGGGTTTTCCCAGCCCCAGGGGATCCACTGGGGAGTGAGGATGGGATTCCCCAAACCCCGGAGCACCTTTGGTGTCTCAATAAACCCTGGGAACTGCCAGGAAAGCTCCAATCAGGGCTCTGCTCCCGGAGATTCCATGGAATGGCTGAGCAGGGAACAGCTGGGAATTCTCTGCCCAAATCTCGCCCTGGAGCAGAGGCCTCGGCCAGGGCAGGGGGGCACTCCTGGACTTTGGGTGCTCAGAGCATTTTTCTTGGATTGCTGGGGTCAGACCATTTCCTTCAGGAAATCTGGGAGGTTCCCCCTCCTCCCCGGGTGTGTTTGGGAAGAAATGGCTCCGGTGGGATCATTCCAGGGTGTCCTGCAGGACAGGAGCTCCAGGCACACCCTGAGCCCATAAACCCATGGAATGCCCGTGCTTAAAGCAGGGAACGAGCCCTGGAGTGGGCCCAGGTCCCAAGGAAACCTCGGGGTGCTCCAGCCCCGCTCGGCAGAGGGGAAACTGAGGCTCGGGGCAGCATTCCAGGGCCAGGGAATGCTCCCAGGGACTCTTTTCCCTGCGGGGGCTGGGCTGGAGCTGGGTTCAAAGGGCTCCACAAACAAAGGAGAGCCTTGAACTCCTCCTCATCCCGGGGAGGGCAGGAAAACCTTCCCGGGCAGGGAATATCCTGGGATCCCCTTTGATGGGGCCTGGGGAGCAGGAATTTGGGATGAGGTTTGGGAAAGGTCCTGTCCTCCCTGGTGGGGCTGAGGACCAGGACAGGGATTAATCCTGACTGCTCCAAAGCTGGGCCTGGATTCGAAATTCCAGCTTTCTCCTCCTCATCCTCCCCAGCTTCCCAGGCCTCCATCCCTGGGATTTCCCCGTGGGATGCACAGCAAGGCCAGGACAGGGGAAATGGGGAATTTTGGGAGCTGCTGCTGCTGTCCCAGAGGTGCCCGGGAGCAGGAAGGAGAGGACGGAGCCCACCAGGAATTCCAGCCCTGGCCGGGTTTTCCCAGCCTGGCACCCACAGGGGCAGCCCAGCAGTGCCACCAGGGTGAGGTGACAGCCGGGGACAGCCCAGGTGGCAGCAGCAGGGCTGGGAAATGCTCTCCCAATGTTTATTCCCTGCTTTTCCCAGCCAGGGAAGGGGTTTGGGGTGAGCAGAGCCCGGCCCAGCTCAGTGCCACTCCCCGAGCCAGGAGTGCCAGGGCTCGGAGGGAGATCCTGGGGGAAGAGGCGCTGCCAGACTCCGGGATGAGATGAGATAAGGGCTCGGGGATGAGATAAGGGCTCCGGGAGGTGCCGGCGCAGTCTGCAGCGGTGTTTTCCTTCCTCCATAGGTGGCCCGGCTGGCAGCTCCGCCGTGCCTGAGCAAACAATTCCAAGGGGAGAGGAGCCGGGGCCAATTCCCTGCCGGCTGCGGGTTGAACCCTCATTAACAGGCGGCGCTAATTGCGCTCCCTGCACGGGCCGGGCCAAGGCGGAGCTGGCAGGAAGAGCTGCGGGCTCGGATCCCCGCGCAGATGCGGATCCGATAAGGAGCTGATTTAGGCGCTTCCTTCCTCGTGGGCACGGACACATCCCCGCGGAGCTCCCGGCTGAGCTCGCCCGGCACCGGCGGCACCGGGAGCCGCGCGGGCGATCCCGGCTGGAGCCGGGCGGGGCTCAGGGGCCGGGCCGGGATCCCGGGATGGTGGGGCTGGAGCCGCGGGAATGAGGATCCAGGGAGCTCGTGGAAAAATCCCTCTGGAATATGATCCGGTTCTGGATTTGCTGCCTGGACAGAGGGGAATCCGGGAATATGGGAATCGTGGAATGTGGGAATATGGGAATCAGGGAATATGGGAAGCCTGGAATCTGGGAATAAGGGAATGTGGGAATATGGGAATCCGGGAATATGGGAATATGGGAATCCAGAAATCTGGGAATATGGGAATCCTGGAATCTGGGAATATGGGAATCCAGGAATATGTGAATATGAGAATCCAGGAATCTGAGAATATGGGAACATGGGAATCCGGGAATCTGGGAATCCTGGAATATGGGAATCTGTGAATATGGGAATATGAGAATCCAGGAATCTGAGAATATGGGAATATGGGACTCTGGGAATCTGGGAATTCTGGAATATGGGAATATGGGAACATGGAAATATGGGAATCTGGGAATCCTGGAATCCTGCTGCTCCCTCTCTCTTCCCACGCCGTGGGGCTGGGACAGAGCAGCTCCTGGAGCTCCACTCAGGGCCAGGAGGTCGTGGCAAGTTCAGCTCTTGGGGAATTCAGCTCCACTGGGAAAACTTCCCATGACCTTCCCGGGGTCCCTCTGGGCCGGGGGTGCCGGGAATAAAAACATTCCCTGTGTGGGGAATAAAAACATTCCCCTGTGTTGGGGAATAAAAACATTCCCTGTGTTGGGAACGCTCCCGAGTCCATGGGGCTGTGCCAGCCCCACCTGCCGGGAGCGGAGGTGACACTCGGGAGCCGAGGTGACACTCGGGAATGGAGGTGACGGCCCAGGCAGGTCCCCTCTGCTCCCTCCCCTCTTTCCCAAGCCCGCCCGGGCAGCCCCGACCTGTTCTTCCGAACTTCTCCCAGCCCACAGCTCCGGGATTGAGGAGCGCCTGGCCCGGGGCATTCCCAGCTCAGCGGGCACCTCTGGAATGCGGCGGCTCCGGAACGCTCCGAGCTGGGCCGGGAACCCCCGGAGCTCCAGCTCTGAGCCCCATTCCAGGCACGGAACGCTCCGGGACGATCCCGGCCCCGCATTCCCGGGATCCGGCCCCGGTGCTGAGCGGCGTTATCCCTGTAGATGGCATCCCAGGATCTCCGCTGGATGCTCCCGGATCCCTGTCCTGCCGCCGCCGGGATCCGGCTGATCCCGACACCCCGAGGGTCCCCGGGATCCCGGATCCCGGCCAGGATCCTCCCTGGAGAGGGAATCAAACCCGGGCTGGGTCCCAGACCCGGCTCCCAGTGGGATTTAAATCCCTTCCCCGGCAGGGTTTGGGTCCCTGGGGACATCGGGGAAGTTGATCCCGTTCCCTTTGAAAGGGGGAATTAAACCACATGAAAGGGGTTTGTTGGGAATTCTCCCCGCTGTGATGTGGCCGGGCTTGATTCCCCTGGGAGCGCTGAACTGCACGGAATTAAACCCAATTCCAAGGAATTAAACCCAATTCCACAGAATTAAACCCAATTCCACTGAATTAAACCCAATTCCAAGGCATTAAACCCAATTCCACGGAATTAAACCCAATTCCACTGAATTAAACCAAATTCCGAGGAATTAAACCCAATTCCACAGAATTAAACCAAATTCCAAGGAATTAAACCCAATCCCACAGAATTAAACCCAATTCCAAGGAATTAAACCCAGTCCAGGCCCGGCTGTGAATGGGGAGCAGGACAGGCTTGGACTGATCAGCTCCAAAGTCACGCTTTTAATTAATCTTTTAATTAATGTGAGGGGATTTTCCACACTGGCTCCAGGTGGATCGGCTGGCAGGGAGAGAAACGACTGGGACAGGGGTGGGATCTGTGGGATCTGCAGGATCTGTGGGATTTGGGGGATCTGTGAGATCTGTGGGATCTGTGGGATCACATTTCCTGTCCCAGGGCCAGGCTCTGTGATGGGACAGGGAGGGAGTTTGGGGGTTTGGAGGGTCTGGGTTGGCACCAGGAGCAGCTCTGCCCGCTGGAGCCCTGGGCTGGCTCTGGAGAAGCAAACCCCAAAGCCCTGGAGCATCTCCAGGCCGTGGCTTTGGGGTTTGGATCTCCCCCAGGAATTATTTCGGGCAGCGCCGCCCTCTGCTCCCAGCGTGGGCAGCAGAGCCGCCGGCAGCGCCTTGAGGAGCCTCTGTGGCCCTTCTGGAGGCTTTTTTTAACTCTTTGTCCCTAAATCCAGCGGGTTCGTCCCACCCCGAGGCCTCTGGATGTGGCTGAGCCCAGCTCGAGGCTCAGCCACCACCACGTGTCCCCTGTGCCACATCCCAGCGGGTGACACTGCAGGCTCCCGGCAAACAGAGAGGCCTGTCCTGGATTGTGACATTGCAGGGACAAAATGGGGACAGGGACAGGGACAGGGACAGGGCTGGGACAGGGCTGGGACAGGGATGGGGACAGGGACAGGGATGGGACAGGACAGGGACAGGGATGGGACAGGGATGGGGACAGGGATGGGGACAGGGACAGGGATGGGGACAGGGCACAAATCCTCAGCATCCAGCCCTGCCCCAGCTCCCTCGGGCACTGTCGGGCTCCCATCTCCAGAGGGAAGATAAGGCCTGGATGGCCATTAGAGGAATTAATTAACAGATGTTTGATTAATGTCTGATCATCGCTGTGGGGTTACACAGCCCCAGATAAACCACCAGGGCTCCTCACATCCCAGATTTCCTGAGTGCCTCAGCACCGGAGATGGATCCTGCCAGGATTTGTGATCTGGGTTTTTCCTGGATCTGTTCCACATTTGATCTGGATTTTTTCTGGACGTGTTCCCCATTTTATCTGGATTTTTCCTGTGTTTGCTCTGAGTTTCTTCTGGAATTGCTCTGTGTTCAGTCCAGATCTGATCTGGAATTTTTTTCTGGATCTGTTCTGAATGTGTTTTGGATTTTTTCTGCATTTGCTCTGGGTTTGTTCTGAATTTGTTTTGGATTTGATCTGGATTTGCTCCGTGTTTGATCCAGATTTGATCTTGGTTTGTTCTGGGTTTGCTCTGGGTTTGATCCATATTTATTCTGGGTTTGTTCTGTGCTTGCTCTGTGTTTGATCCAGTTTTGATCTGGATTTGTTCTGGGTTTGTTCTGGGTTCGATCCAGATGGTTCTGGGTTTCCTCTGGGTTTGTTCTGGGTTTGTTCCAGGTTTGTTCTGGCTCTGTTCTGGGTTTGTTCTGGGCCTGTTCTGGGTTTTTTCTGGGTCTGTTCTGGGTTTGTTCCAGGTTTATTCTGGGTCTGTTCTGGGTTTGTTCTGGGTCTGTTCTGGCTCTGTTCTGGGTTTGTTCTGGGTCTGTTCTGGCTCTTTTCTGGGTCTGTTCTGGGTTTGTTCTGGCTCTGTTCTGGCTCTGTTCTGGCTCTGTTCTGGGTCTGTTCTGGGTCTGTTCTGGCTCTGTTCTGGGTTTGTTCTGCATTCCACCGCGGGGAGCTCTGGGCAGACCCTGCTCCTCTGGGCATTCTCCACATTCCAAATGTTCCCGTTCCACGTCCCAACCTCCCCGGGGAGCTCCCCTGGCCCATCCCGGTGCCCCCTGCTGCCCTCCCCTTCTCCCCAGAGCTGTTTCCCACAGAACCTGCCCGTGATCTCCATTTATTCGCTGCCTCGGTCCCTCCCTCCCCTCTGCCTCCCCGCGACACAAAACCCTCCCGGACAGGAAATCTTCCTTAATCTCTCCCAAACCCCAAACACTGCCAGATCAGCGTTTAATGACAATAATTGAACAATGCTCAGCCGCACTCGCGTTTTCTCAGCCCTCTCAGACACGGGCTAATTAATGAATTAACTGCAAATCTACCCGCGGGGTGATGAAAGGACGCCCCGGCTGAGAGGGAAAAGGCGCTGGGAGCAGAGCAGGGATTGCGGAGGATCTCCGTAAATCACGGCGGGGGAAAGCGGCAGCCCCGGGGCACCGGGAGCTCCCAGGACATTCCCGACCTTTGGGGAATCCAAACCGGATCCGGTTGGAGCTCCCGGGACGAGCGGGGCTGGGCGGGAGCTGATCCCAGCGCCGCCAATCCCCGGGGCAGCTGCCCCGAGCCCAGGGTGATTATTACTCGTTAATTATTTGTTATTTATTGTTTGTGCCCTGAGTGCCGCGGGTGTCCCGGAGAATTCCCGAGCCCGCGGGAGGGCGGCGGCGGCCCCGGGACGTGGCAGCGGCTCCGGGCTCCGCTCCAGCTCCGCTGGCACCGCCCGCGGCTCCGGGGATTTGGTGACCCCATCCAAGGCCACCAGCGCTGTCCCCGTCCCCGTTCCCTGCCCCTGTCCCTGTCACTGTCCCTGCGGGCGGAGCCGAGCCGCGGATTTTGGGAACTCAGAGCCAGGAGAGCGGAGGCCAAGTGACAAAATGTGGCGGAATTCCCAGCGGGATGAGGAGGAACTCAGGAAAGGCGCAGGGAGAGGGAAAGGGGCTGTGCCAGAGCCGGGGGGGCTTCAGGAGCTGCCCTGGCATGGGTGGGATTGCCTGAGCCAGGAGAGCCAGCCAGACATCCATCCATCCATCCATCCATCCATCCATCCATCCATCCATCCATCATCCATCCATCCATCCATCATCCATCCATCCATCCATCCATCCATCCATCATCCATCATCCATCCATCCATCCATCATCCTCATCCATCCATCCATCCATCCATC